>JACEIK010013729.1:0-24445 GCA_018107945.1 Datura stramonium
TATACCACATGCTGAAGCTAGTGATGATAATGTATCTGTATATACTATATGTTGAACTAATGATAATGATATGTATGTATTTAATACATGCTGAGACTGAGAATGGTATATATATATATATAATCTTCTGTCATACTGTGCTGAATCTAATACTGAACAAGATATAGTTTATCTACTAGGAATCATGCTGTATGACTGGATTTCATAGTAATATGATTTACTATCTCTAGCATGCTTTCTAAACTTCACTTTAGGCTACCATTTTATTTTTGAAATACTTTACGGGAACTTATATTGTTTTACTAAGTTTCAACTGAACACAATAATATTCTAACATATTTCACTAAATCACATATTGGGCATGCAGTACAGTTTCTAACAATTTATATTAGAGTTTATATCGTGCTAGCAAGTTTCACATTATACATAACATGATGCTTCCAATATCGTACTATTATTCATACTAAACATAACACGCGACTCCCGAAACATTCCACTGGCCTTTGAACTATTTTACTATACCTAGACTACTAACTTACCGAGGAAACTAGCATTACATACCTCAGTTGTCGGCTTACGGCTAACTGGCGTAACTCGACAAATATTCTTCTTCACTCCCAAGCGCTTATCCATATATATATCAGTGGGACTAAATACATGAATATTTTGGAAAGGTAACACTTTTAATATATATATGGCAAAAACTTTTTGACTTATCGGAAAATGGCCGAAAACTCGCTATTTCTCGGATGTCCGGAAGGGAAAGCTACTCACTTTAGGGATAGAAATATAATGACACTAATTTGGAGGCAATTCCACTTAACTTAGCTCGGTGGCATAGCGGTTCGCGGCCAATTTTTCGAAACTAAACCTGTAAAGGAATGCTCCTTGCTGCTTAATACCTCACTACCCGTTTATTTAGAGTTTGGACCGCGTATAATTGCGTAGTGGAAGGAAATTTCAAAAGAATCCTTCGTGCCCTCTGTTCTTAACTATGCTCTCTGTTAATTTCTTGAAATATTAAGTTAAATGAAACAAAAACCAAAGTTTTGGAAGCACATACCCGGGAGCTGCACCTCACCTCCGTGTCACGGTGTGTATCGCGGAGGTTAGTCTCCGTGTCACGCTATTGTATCGCGGAGGTGAGCCTCAGTGACACTCACAGCCATGCGAAGGAGGTCTGTCACCCTCCTCTTGCGATGGTTGGACATTAATCGCTTATTCGGTCTTTCCCGGGCCTTGTCCTAGAATGTATGGTATTCAAGAACTCTTAACAACATGCGAATAGGCCATCTACATGTTCAGAATTTACGAGGTGCTGGTCAAATATATAGAATAAATTCTCTTTTTCATATTATTAAACTCCTTTCATTTTAGCATTCGCATTGATTATTCAGACCTAAATTGATAGTAAGCGGAGACAAGAATTCGCTTGGATCATGAAAGTGGTCTGAGTGTGATCGACGCCCTGGGTCTAGATTCGGGGAATGCCAAACTTGGTATCAAATCTTTAGGTTTTCAAGAGTCCTAGGGTGTCTATAAAGTTTCATGTAGAAGTGTCCTTATTATCGGTGTGAGCGCGCCACATCTATAATGAGGAGACTATGAAGCGTTATAAAATATTTCTTTTCTTTCATACTCTAGATCATGCGATAGAGTTTAACTCTATAGGGACTTCCTCCTACCTTGAGAATTCACTTTCTCTAAAACATAATGCCAGTCATAGTAATAAGATGCGTTCTCAAATCCATTTTCTCCCACTTTGGAGTTGAGAGAAGCTAAGGCAGAAAAAGTCCGTGAACCAAGCAAGAGCACCAAGAAAATGGAAGAATGTGGTCTCAAATCCACCAAGTTATTTCGACATGATTGAGAGGTTATTACTAGACTTGATAGCTAGAGAATGACGAGATTTAAGTCTGGTTAAGGTAAGCATAAGAAAGGGAATGTAAGGATACACTGCTGCTTAAAGAGATGGACATCTCTAGATTTATGGTATATTCCAAGTAATTATAGGAGGATAAACAAAAGGATAGAAAGGAACGTTAAGGATTAGATAGCTTCTGAGAATGAACCACAGTGTTCATAGGGTCTAAAGTTGAAAAGCCCCAAAAACATTATTGACAAAATGAGAGAATCCAAGAACAATTCATGTAATAGAAATATAAGGAGTCAATTTTACTTCTTAGCTAAATGATGTTTCCAATGTATGGTATGATCATTTAGGACTTCTCAGTTTCTACTTATGTAGGTGAAGTCAATTCTAGCTAAGAGAATCTATAGAGATTTTTACAATTTCGGTCTATCATAGAGACACCACAACTTTGTTGATACAACTTAATGTGGTGGATTTTGATGTTATTCTAAGCATGTTTTACTTATATTCCCATTATGCGGTAGTTGATTATAGGATCCGAATCATAGAATTCCAATTTCTAGATGAGCCAGTCATAGTTTGGGAAAGGTAGTCGTCATGCCTAAGGGTTGTTTCATTTAATATCTTAAGGCTAGAAAGTTAATCTATAAGGGTTGTGCCTATCATCTGGTGAGAGTGAGAGACCACGATGTTAAGAAGCCATCCATTCAGTCAGTTTCAATTGTTAATGAGCCTCCTGAGCTCTTCCCCGATGATCTTCCAGGAGGCCCTCCAGATAGGGAAATAGATTTCGAAATCGATATTATTCCTAAGACTTAGCCTATTTCTATCCTGTCATATAGAATGTCTCGGTCCCAGTGAAAGAGATAAAAAGGGAAACGATTAAGATCTACTAGATAAGGGTTCATTGTCCCTATTATTTCACCTGAGGGGTGCTCTAGTTCCTCTTCATGTACGAAAAGATCATGCCATAAGATGTTTACTCATTATAGACAGTTGAACAAGGTCACCATTAAGTGTAAGTATCCTCTCCACAAGAATCAATGACTTCTTTGACGAGAATCAATGACTTGTTTCACAAGGAATAGACCTGGAATCAGGCTATCATTAGTTAAAGAGTAGAGAAAGTGATATTCCCAAGTAAACTTTTAGGACTAGCTATGGTCATTATGAGTTTGTTGTTACGTTCTTTGGATTGAATGTGCTCCTGCAACATTTGCTTGGATCTCATGAAAAATTATTTAAACCATATACGCGGGCGTGTTTGTTGGCTTGTGTTCTGCATTGATGCACTGGAAAGACATACAATGACCAACTGAAGCCACTAAACTGAATAAGCTGAATTGTACTGAATGGTCAAAGTACACAAATCACAAGATATTGATATAGTAATATTGGGTAGCTTGGCTTGATGGCCAAAGCATTACGTATGAGATAACCTAAGGCGAAATGAGCGGCTAGTAGCGAGTCTAGCGACATATAACCACTAGGCTGAGACATAGAAGTCCGATGTATACACCCTATTGGTAGAGGACCCAATATACCTTGTTAAGGAGTATAAAAAGCATGATCTAAGAGTGATCACAAGTCTGGGGACATGAGGCCAACGAAAATACTTCTAACATATGTTGGCAATGTAGTTTTGGAATGCAGGTGCTTGTGGAAGCTTCCGGTCCGCTCGATGCTAAGTCCTACTCCCACTGGACAGTCCTACACTGACTACTAAGCTAATAGCTCAAAACTGGGGCCAAGACTAGTCAGGAATACCTATTTGGAAGTACCCTAAGTGTCTGTGGACAAATTTTGTAACTGATGTTCTAAGACTAGTCAGGGCTGTTTATCTAGAAGCGTCATAACCATCTCAAGAACAAACTGTAATCTGAAACTGGGGTCTGCTTATCTAGAATTGTCGTGACCGCCTAAAGAACTACTAAAATATGATAACTGAGTTTCTACATCCCGTAAGTTTCTAATGACTTAAATGGACTATCGTATGATGGTAAAAGTAGAATTCTGTCGTCGCGAGAAAAGAGTACAGAAACCTGAATAGGCAGGTGGGACTACAGGAGAAAAGCCAGTTGCCCAAAGAGATCCAACATGCTTTGGACCCCCTCCCTTTTCGCGTTGGGCTCCCGTGGCATGTTGTAAATCAGCGTGTTATGGATCCTGTCCACACCTGTCTTATATATAATTCTCAGCCTTTTATTTCATTTTCATATACATATATGGCCCATACGGCCAGAAAAGGAGGAAACCAACGTAGAAAACAAAATATTTCTTTCGTCTATGCTACCAAACGCTGCCCGAATTCAAATTAACTTCTAGTATTGAAGTTTAAGGCTAAAGGGAGCATTTCTACGGAGATAGTTTTACGAAATTCACTGGCGAATCATTGCCCCCACCAGACAAAGTTGTTGGAATTGCACCAAGCCTTAGTTCTATGCGATTGCAAGCTTTAAGTAAGCATTTCTCCCTGTTTTTACTTCTAAAGAAATTATTAAGTTTTCAACCGTACTCCGTTAAGTTGAAATATAGTTAATATTTATCATATAAAGTTATCATTTTCTTTGAATTTAGTATTACAATCAGCCTCATTCTCCCAATAGTACGTAAAGATGAGAGAAGCAGTTGAATATAGTAAAACTTCATGATTAATCGTGTCAGCGGTGAGTATGTTAAAACCCAGTTTTCTTTAGCAGGTTAGTTCCTATAGCATTATAATTCAGTTTAAATCGGTAAGATGATGAGGAGAAGTACATTAATCATGAATAGTTATTATTAGTTGAGACTAGTATTCTACGCTGTTTGGAATTGGATTTCCGACATAGCCCTCATGACCAACCAGGGTTTTTAGCTGTGTCGACGCCCGCCAGGAAGCAAGATGATGTCGCTCCAGAAAGATCTACTTGCCATATAGGAGGGGCGAATGGGGTCCTGATGAGGCATATTTATATGCCAAAATTGTCTCAAATGCATAGCTTTCTTGTTTATCAACAATGTGTGTACATTCTCATGTAAATTGTATGGAAGTGTGATTTTATACTAACCAACATGATTAGCATTGTTTTGCAGGAAAAACACGCACTTTTTATGGAGTTAAGTTGCATGTTGGGAGAAATCGGAGATGGACTCGAGAACGAGCAATGAAGCGAGTGGAGAAGCAAAATTCAAGGGCTCGCGATGGGCCGTGACACGCTTGCCATCGCGGATGCATTCTGTCTGGGAAGTATAATTCAAGAAATTCCAGTGAGGTCCGCGATCAAGCCGTGGCACGTTGGAGCTAGTTTCCCGACCTTCACATTCAATTAGTCCTTGGGTACACCGTATGTACGCTGGGCATGCTCCGCGTTGCGTGAAGTGCCACACGTTGCAGGAGCAATTACCTGGGCGGCCAATTTCCAGAAAGCCTCCGCATTTACCATCACGGAGGCAGTGCTCCGCGATGCACTCCGTGACGTTGCTTGTTATTCCGGGAAAAAATTATCCCTAGTATAAATAGAACACTTAGGTTCATTTTTAATTATTCTGACTTAGTGGAGCAAGAACGTGGGTTACAGGCAGTTGTGAGGACGAAAAATTCTTAGGGTTTTCTCTATCCCTTTCTTCTTTCTTTCAATTGTTTGCATGATTCCATTCATTTAACGTGTTGATCCACAAATAGTGGCACAAATCCCTTTCAACGCTGAGGTATGAACTATTGTATTGAAATGTAATTGTTGATTATTTGGTTTTTTTCATTTTTTCTTCTATGGTTGTTCTCTTTAATTCTTGTTCTTACTACGTTAATATCTGGCCAATGTTAATGTAAATCCAAAAGTCCGGTTTCACCCGAGAGGACAAAAAGAAAAATTGAAAGTTGTGAATTAATAGGATATGATCTTTTCTTGGTTTGGGAAAATTGAGGTGGTTACCTTCAGGATAGAAATATACCTGAAAGTCACGTATTAGTCAAGTATGGAATCGGTTTTGTATGGCTAGAACATGAATTTCTTCTTATCACGAAATGTAGGTGAGTTCATGATTCTTAAGTTGGGTTAAATACTTAATCCATAGGCATAAGTATAGGCATAAGTTCCGACTGTAATTGGAGAAAAAGATAAACCATGTATATCGATAGTGATTTCTTTATATGTATGGGTTTTAGCCTCGGCATGTGATCGAGGCATATTTATATGCCAAATTGACACTCAAATGTATAGCTTTTTCCTTGTTTGTCCAACAATGTGTACATTCTCATGAAAATTCTATGGAAATTAGCGATTTTATACTAACCAACATGATTAGCGTTGTTTTGCAGGAAGAAACACACTTTTTATGGAGATGCGTGACATGTTGGGAGAAATCGGGAATGGACCAAGGCAGCATTAAACAGTGGAGAAGCAAGAATTCAAAGGGCTCCCTTGATAGGAGCACGACAGCATTTGCCATCGCGGATGCATTAATCTGGGAGCTATAAATTCAAGAAATTCCAGTGAGGGTCAGCGATCAAGCCGTGGCACGTTGGAATTAATTTCCCAGAACTTGACATTCCGATAGTCGCGTTCCACGGTGGCACGATGGGCATGCTCGGCGTGCGTGCCGTGCCACGTTAGGAGCTAATTACCTGGGCAGCCAATTTCCAAAAAGCCTCCGCGTTTGCACTGTGTCACGGAGGCAGTGCTCCGGGGATGCCTCCGTGACACGTTGCTTGTTATTCGGGGAAAAAATTGTCCCTAGTATAAATAGAACACTTAGTTCATTTTTAATTATTCTGGCGGTGGAGCAAGAACGTGGGTTACAGGCAGTTGCGAGGATGAAAATTCTTAGGGTTTTCTCTATCCCTTTCTTCTTTCTTTCAATTGTTTGCATGATTTCCATTCATTTAACGATGTTCAATCCACAAATAGTGGCTAAATCCCCTTTCTTCTTTACGAGGTATGAACTATTGTATTGAAATGTAATTGATTATCTGGTTGTTTCATCTTTTTCTTCTATGGTTGTTCTATTTAATTCTTGTTCTTACTACGTTAATATCTGGCCAATGTTAATGTAAATCCAAAAGTCGATTTCACCCGAAGGCAGAAGCTGTTGTGAATTAATAGGATATGATCTGTTCTTTGTTTGGGAAAATTGAGAATTGATTTACCTTCAGGATAGAAATATGCAAAGTCGTATTAGTCAAGTGTGGAATCGGTTTGTATGGCTAGAACATGAATTTCTTCTTATCACAGAAATGTAGGTGGAAGGTTCATGATTCTTAGGTTGGGTTAAATACGAGAGTTTTAATCCATAGGCATAAGTTTCGACTACTTAACCGGAGAAAAGATAAACCATGTTTCGATAATTGATTTCTTTTCATATTCGTTTGCTTCGGCATGCTCACATTCATAGTTGAACTCATTGTATAAATATCTTACTTTATTATAAAAATAGTATCCAAAATATAAAAACTCTTCTTTACACTGTTGTCTTCATTATTAGAGTTTTAGTAAATTAACACTTGAAAAGGTTTACCCCGTAGTCAGTCTTTGTGGTTTGACATTCGATTCTTAAAAGAGCTGCTATATTATTTATGCGACCCGTACTTGTGGGCTCATCAGAAGTTTTGGCGGCCGTTGCCGGGGACAAACGAATTGTGAAATTTTAATTTGTCTTAAAGTGTTAGTTGCTATTTCATTTTATTGTTGACAACGCAGTGCTTAGCCTGTATTTTGCAGATAACGAATTCTGTTGAACAACGGCAAGAGACAAGGTTTGGTGAATCCTCCTTAGAGCCGGAAAGGCAGGTTTATGCCAACGGAGAGAAGCTCTAGGGAAAATTGCAGTTGCTCAGACAAACCATTATGGAGCAGCCACAGAATCCACCACTCGTGCAGGCAGTATTAGTGCCGAAATGGCAACCGAGCCGGTTCGCGTGTGGCAATCCATATGCTAATAATGTCACATCTAGCATTATAAACACGAGCGGGGAGGGAGATTCGAGCTTAAACAAAACATGGTGCAATTGCTGCACACAAGCGGGCAGTTCTAGGTCTCCTCACGAGGATCCACAACAACATCTTCAAAAATTTTGGGAGATAAGTGACACCCATCCCCGCTGGAGTGTCAACAGATTACATCAGGCTTACCTTTGTTCCATTTCACTTAAGGAGAAGCCAGAGGTGGCTGAAAGCTGAGCCACCAAACTCTATAACCACATGGGATGATCTTGCAAAGAAGTTCTTGATCGGATTCTTTCCTTCCGGTAAACAGCAAGGCTTAGAAGTCAAAAAAAATTCTCTAAGTTTCAAACAAAGAGAAGGAGAATGCGTATCAGAAAACAGGAGAAGATTCAAATCACTGTTGCAGGACTGTCCTCATCACCATCAATCCAATGATGTGCTGGTGCACACTTTATAGAGGGTTTTAGAACCCCACACAAAAATTTTGCTGGATTCGGCAGCTGGGGACAAGCATTAGAGAAGACTTACAGGAGCTTTATACTTTGTAATCGTATTTATAGGAAATCCCAGTGGAATGCGGACTCTTCAAGGAGGAGCAAGGAAAGCAGCTGGAGTCTTGGAAGTGGATGGAGTTTACAGCTATCGCTGCACAGTAGCTGCCTTGCAAAATCAATTAAACACCCACTTCGGCAACATGAACTTGAGTCGATCTCAAGCGGTAAATGCGTGTAAGATTTGGTGTGAAGTGTGCGAGAACATGAACACTCAGCTGAGTGTTGTGGAGCAAATCCAGACTCAGTGAACTTTGTCAGTAATGCACAAAGGGCAATCACCAGCAGTATGGGAACAGCTACAACACAACTGGAGGAATCACCCGAATTTCTCTTGGGGTAGCAACAACCATCGGGCGGAGTTAGAGTCGGGGTATGCAGAGGAATCAGGAGGGCCACAAGAACTATCAGTCACAATATAGAAACAACAATGCCCCTCCTCCCACCACCATCACCCAGCGTTGACGAGATGTTCAAGCAGTTGATAGCTAGCTAAGCTCAATTGCAGGCTGACTATGTCAAATTGGCAGCCGAGGTCAGGAACAATCAGTTAGCTACTATGTTGTGCGGGTAGCTCCAATTCGGGTAGTTTGCTGGAGCCCAGAACACCAGGCCTAGAGGAGGACTTCCCAGCGACACAAACCCCAACCCCAAGCAGGTAAATGCAGTGACCACGAGGAGTGGTTTGCAGTTGAAAGGAGGTGGGGCAGACCACACTCAACCGGTTGGACTGATAGAAGCGGAGAGGGAGAAGAATGATGAGAGAGGGGAAGCACAAGGATCTTGAATCGAAAGACCTCCACCCCCGTTCCCTCCAATGATTAAGAAGCACAAGGAGGCGTGCTTCAAGAAATTCATGGAGGTGCTTAAGCAGGGACACATTAACACCTCTTGTTGATGTTTTGCAAGGAGTGCCTAAGTACGCCAAGTATATAAAGAACATCAGTGGCCAACAAAAGCAAGGCTTACCGAATGTGCCACGGTGGCTCTTACGAGTGCACTTCCCGGATGTAGAACCGACGCCCTGACTCAAAGATCCTGGGAGCTTCACAATTCAAATAGCTGTCGGGCAAAGTATCCAAGCTCCCGCGGTTTGTGTGATCTGGGAGCGAGCATTAACTTGATGCCAACCTCATTCAAGAAGTTGGGGCTAGGGAGTCCTAGAGCTACAACAGTGATCTTGCAGCTCGCGGATCGTTCCTTGGCAAGACCGGATGGTATTGTGGAGGATGTGCTAGTGCAAGTCGGCTCCCTAATCTTCCCGGTAGAGTTTGTGTGTTGGACTTTGAGCCAGACGCAGAAGCCCCCATTTATTTTGGGACGACCTTTCTTGGCGGTCGAAGCGCTAATAGATGTAGATGCAGGCCAGCTAACTATGCGAGCACACGACAAGGTGGAGGTGTTCGATGTGTACAAGGCTGCAAGCTCGGTGGGTAATGCGAGAACTCTCAGTTATCAACGTGCTTGAGCAACCGGAATGGCTCGACGCGGTCTCGAGTTAATAGGAAAAAGCCCCTTAGTAAAGGTAGCTTGACAGGAGTTGAGGAGCGTGTTTGAAAGAAAACGTCCGTCACCCTAGAGGCAGGCTGAGCTTGAAACGGCGTCGAGCCGAGATAGTAAACCAGGCGCTGCACGGAGGCAACCGTTGAATTGTTGTTTGTATAATTGTATATAAAGAAAAGAAAAAAAAAGAGAGAAAGATTTTTATTTTTATGTATGGGTTGTGAATACAAAAATAAAAATATTGTGTTCCCTCAAACTTTGGAAATTCTAACCCGATTTCTTGTTGTAGATATATTACAGGTTGATCGGGAGGAAAAATGCAAAGGAATGCAAGAGGAAAAATGAGGTAAGAAAAAAAATTTTTAAGTGGCAAAGGAAACAGTGAGCCTGCTATTTGATGGCTCCGTGTCACGGAGGAGAGACCTCAGCGTTACCCTCTGTGACCGTTGAAGGCAAAAATCTGGAAATTTTGCAAATTCCAGAATGCCTCTTGCGATGGCTCCGTGTCACGGAGGAGGTGCTCACAATCCCTCCGTGACACGTTGGAGTGTGGCTCGGGTCCAGGTCACACCGGGTCACCGGGCGACCTACGCGAAAATCCCACTTTGGCAATCCCCTCATTTTTCTCATTTTCTCATCCACCGCGACAAAACCCCCCAAAATCCCTCCCCCTCAACGTGTCCCGGCCCTAGGTGTATTATTTCGTCAAGCTTTCTTCAGTTCTTCAATTTAAAGGTATGTTCATCACCCTTATCTTATTTTTGGTCGAATTCCTTTCGATTTTGAGCATGAGTATGAATAAATCTTAGCCTAAGTAGAAATTGAACTTGAATTCATTCAAGTATTGTTAATTTATGTTCGTAGTATCATTGCCGGTAAGTATGAATCGATAAAAACTTATGTGCTTGATCGATTTTGTGAGAAATTCTAGCTAGGGTTTGGAATTGAACATGAAATTGGGGAAACTTGTAAATTTGGAATTCTTGTGGTTATGCATATGTTGGGTGAAAGGAGTTGGTTGTATTATCTTTATAATGGCAGAAAGAAAAAACAGACGGATTTTCGGGGAGTGATAATGTATTATCCGAGAAGCAGGTAGATATTATAGGTTTGTATGATTTACGTAGTTATTTGTGTTTTTTCTTTCTTTTCTTTCATTTGTTGTCAAGTACTCTGTATGAAATTGTGATCGTCAGTATATTATGGAAATTAGCTGTGCGAAGTCTGAGTAGTACGGATTGAGCTATACCGTCGTATTTGAGAATGCACAAAGGCAATATTGGTGTTGTTAGTTGTTCTAGTTTTCTTATTTTTGTGGCAAAATAGGAACAAATATGATCTCGCCAAAATGCTAAAATGAGGGCTGAAGACTAAGTGTGGGGTATGGAAACCAAACCCAACCTTATTCGAAGCTAATTTTAATTCGACTGACATTGGGACTGTCTGTTTTCTTTGGCAGGGACAATGGCAAGCAGGCTGAGACAGAGGTAGAGGCATCAACATCGGGCGCGGAAGGAAGCGGTTGAGGCTGGGGCAGCGTGCCCAGCAGCACCAGTTCCACGCGGCCAGCGCCGCCAATATGGAACGAGATGGTGACCGAGGAAGGAAGAAGTGGTACACAAAACACAAAAGGAGAACAAATACTTCCCTGAGGAGCACATTGCAGGACGTTAGCGCGGGGATTCCCGTATAGTACACCGGATTGACGCTGCCGGGCTGCGCTTCATTTAACGAGCCCAAGTGCAGTCTGCACTTAATTCGGGAGTTCTATGCCAACTGGAATCCGACGCTTAGGAGTCACACCATCAAGATAAGGGGCCAGATTGTCACACTTGAGCCTCACCACCTCAATGCCATACTAGGGGCACAAAACACGGATGCCCACGTACTCCCGCAGCTGAATATCACTCCACCCTATGCGGATATCAGACCCACATTGTGTGGAGCCCGGTCTACGGCACGCTGGAGCAGGCACAAGGAGAGGCTACCATCAAACAACGCCTATTCACGAGATGAAGCAGGAAAGCCGGGGATACGCTAAAAATTATTTGCTCCTGTTTGATTCCGGGGTGCACATGACGAGATGTGACAGGATCATTAATACCCTAGTGTATGCCCTGATAAGGCTGAAGTGTCGCAGGCAGTGATCATATCCGCCATGAAGAAGACGTTGCATTAAGGAGCGCAGTGGAATTGCGGGCTGCTGACCTACGTTCCTGAGGGCCTTGAGGTCGAGGAAAGAAGGCCTAGACTACATCCCGCAGATGGAGCAGCGTGCCATAGATGTTACAAGAGACTAAGGCACCCGACACCACTCTGGGCCGGTTCTCACATTAGCGGCGACATGCTCGGGGCCAGTAACCATGGCCCACATGTTCAGGATGCAGATGCTCAACTATGCATAGGCAGGAGACCGGCAACAGAGGACGAGCTGTGGCAGCTCGACTTAGATTACCCTTTTGGCGAAAACGCCAGGGCACTATGTCGAGTGGGCCCAGCTTTGTGGAGCTTTGTGGATGATGATGTCCCCACTGACGAGGAGACACATCGCGAGATTCGATGTTGAGTCGGAGACAATAGTGGAGGCTGGAGCATGGGGGATGAGGGCGGCAGCACGGCGAAGAACTGGAGTACCTTGACTGATTAAGGGAGTTTCACAACCCACCTTTCTGTTTGTAATTGTAAGAACAGGGGGCAGTGTTCGATTTTAAGTAGTAAGGGTGGGAGTAGTTAGGTGGTGCTGAATTTTGTCTTGTCTACATAATCGCATGTTCTGTTGTTCTGTTGCTGTGTGTGAATTAATATGACCTTGTTTTTATGTGTATGTTCGCTTTCTAAATATTTTTGTTGTGAGATTTATTGTGTGCTAAGAATGCTGTTACCAGTGTGTAAATAGTTTTTGTCAAAATTATCGATATTTTTTAAAATTGGTGCGTGCTTATTTTAGCACCCCAGGTTTCTCGGAGTTGTTTTCGGTTCTTTTGCCGAGAAAAGTCCCATTGAATCAAAGTCGTAAACCAATGACCGTTCCTATGATGGATGGATTACGACCATCTTAAGGGAAATGTAGTCGATAGGAGTAGTTATTTTAAATTTTTGGTGTGTTGGCTGTATCACATGCATGTTGCTACTCTATGGCTACGACATCTTGGGTGCGTGTTGTACATAATATTTATACTGCAAAAGATGATTCGTAGAAAGCATGCAAATTTTTATACATATGTGAGACACTTATGCCATAGAACTCGATTCGGTGTGATTGAGGCTTAATGTTGAATTCTTGTAATTAGCTGATTAAAGTCTGTGAGAAGTCATCTCAAGATTGAGCATGTACGGTAGTATATAGTGAGGTTTGATTATTCCATGTTATTGTGGAGTGTCTAGAACTTGCCCATTGTGGCTAATGCGAAGCGAGAAATAAAGGAAGTGTAGTGTAGGAAAAGGATGTAGGCGTTTCTTTGTTGCAAAGTTTTCTTGTTTTCCTTCTCATATCCACCGTGAAGATTAAATCCCTAGTTAGCCCGTAGAGCCTTTAGCCTTTATAATTTTCTTCTTTTGTCGAAAAGGTGTGAACCAAGTAACCCCTTCTTTTCATTGTCGTAAACCAAATCCGAAGCTCTTAAGCGCTCAAGAAAATATATAATTTTTCCCATAGTGTCAGAAAGTGAAATGAAAAGAAAAGAAAGGAAAAAAGTGATGAGGAAAAGAAAGAAAAAGAGTCGAGGAATTGTACGTGCCGAATCTAAAAATAAAGTTGTATATCTTGTCTTTGTGTTTAGTCTGGTGTGTTAAAGAAATGGGTGACAAAAATAAAGATGGACTTCAAGAAAAGGAAGGAAGAAAATATTCCAGTGTGATGGATGTATTGGAAAAAGCGCTTAAGGGTGCTAGTTGCTAATATTGGTTGTAGTATATACTAGTTCCTGTGACATTACAACCCCTAAAGTCCTACGTGATCTTATATTACGCGTCCTTACATTAGTGGAGTAATATACTAGAGGCAAGCCTATGGGTCATGCCGATGCATGTGAATTCTTTTGGGGAGAAGAGCGAAAGTGTGTGGCACATGCCTACGCCAAATGATTCAGAGTTCGTGTGATCTAAAAGAGAGAGAAATTCTCTTGTGATGTGAGGCGCATGCTTGACGAAAGAATGAAATTCATGTCGGATATCTTGAGTGACTTATTTTCATGAGTTTGCCAATATCGAGTCGATTCTTGAGCTAGGAGGTCTTGATTTATTAGGTGTCATTGTAATGATGATACTATGCATGTTTTCTTGATGATTTGTTGTGAACATAATCGGTATAACCGTAGCTCCGATTGTCGAGCCAAGTAGCCATGATAGGATATCAATTTCATAAGTGTATAGTATTGTTCGGGGATGAACAAGATTTTAAGTGTGGGGTAGGTGATCAGGGGCATATTTATATGGCAAGTGATACTCAAATGTATAGCTTTTGCCTTGTTTGTCCAACAATGTGTGTACATTCTCATGTAAATTATATGGAAGTGTGATTTTATACTAACCAACATGATTAGCGTTGTTTTGCAGGAAAAACACACTTTTTATGGAGTTAAGTGACATGTTAGGAGAAATCGGAGATGGACTCGGGAACGAGCAAGGAAGCAGGTGGAGAAGCAAAGAATTTTCAAGGGCTCCTTGATGGGCCGTGACACGCTGCCAACGCGGATGCATTACATGCAGGAGGTATAGTTAGGAAATTCCAGTGGTCCGCGATCAAGCTGTGGCACGTTGGAATTAATATTCCCCAAGACCTTGACATTCCAGTGGTCCGCGATTGCACCGTGGCACGCTGGGCATGCCACGCGTTGCATGCCATGCCGCGTTGGGAGCAGTACCTGGGCGGCCAATTTCCAAAAAGCCTCCGCGTTTGCACCGTGTCACAGAGGCAGTGCTCCGGGATGCACTCCGTGACACGTTGCTTGTTATTCCGAGAAAAAATTATCCCTAGTATAAATAGAACACTTAGGTTCATTTTTAATTATTCTGACTTGGTGGAGCAACGTGGGTTACAGGGCGGTTGTGAGGACGAAAATTCTTAGGAGTTTCTCTCTATCCCTTTCTTCTTTCTTTCAATTGTTTGCATGATTTCTATTCATTTAACGATGTTCAATCCACAAATGAGTGGCTAAATCCCTTTCTTGCTGAGGTATAGACTGTATTGAAATGTAATTGTTGATTATCTGGTTTGTTTCATCTTTTCTTCTATGGTTGTTCTATTTAATTCTTGTTCTTACTACGTTAATATCGGCCAATGTTAATGTAAATCCAAAAGTCCAGTTTCACCCGAGAGAAGGCAAGAAATAGGAAGTTGTGAATTTAATAGGATATGATCTTTTCTTAGTTGGGAAAATTGAGAAATTGATTTACACCTTGAGGATAGAAATATACACAAAAGTAGTATTAGTCAAGTGTGGAATCGATTTTGTATGGCTGAACATGAATTTCTTATCACAGAAATGTAGGTGGAAGGTTCATGATTCTTAAGTTGGGTAAATACGAGAGTTTTAATCCATAGGCATAAGTTCCGACTAGCAACCGGAGAAAACCATGTATTCGATATTTGATTTCTTTACATGTTCGTTTTAGCCTCAGCATGCTCACATTCGTAGTTCAGACTCAATTGTATAAATATCTTACTTTAGTATAAATAGTATCCAAAATATAAAAAGCTCTTCTTTCATTGTTGTCTTCATTATTAGCGTTTTAGTAAATTAACACTTGAAAAGGTTTTACCCCGTAGTCCGGTCCTGTGGAGGTTCGACATTCCGGTTTCTTAAAAAGGGCCACTATATTACTTGTACAACAGTACACTTGCGGGCTCATCAACGTCTCCACATTCGTAGTTCAGACTCAATTGTATAAATATTCTACTTTAGTATAAAAATAGTTTCAGAATACAAAAACTTTTCTTTTTTTCATTGTCTTCATTATTAGAGTTATAGTAAATTAACACTTGAAAAGTTTTTGCAGTCGATCCACAATGGGTTCGATATTCCGGTTTTTAAAAAGGGCCACTATATTACTTGAGACAGCCCGTACACTTGCGGGCTCACCAGGATTTTGGCGCCGTTGCGAGGACAGGCAATTGGTGAAATTTTAATTTTTTAAAGTGTTAGTTTGCTTTATTTCGGTATTTATTTTATTGTTGACAACAGTGTAGCCTGTATTTTGCAGATAACAGATTCTGTTGAACACTGGCAAGAGACAAAGTTTGGTGGATCCATCCTTAGAGCCGGAAAGACAATTCAATCGCCAACGGAGAGAAGCTCTAGAGAGAAAATTGCAGTTGCTCAGACAAACCATTATGGAGCAACCACGAGTCAACCACTTGTCGTGAGCGTGTGTTAGTGCCCGAGAAATGGCAGCCAGGCCGGATCGCGATGGCAATCCCACATGCTAGTAATGTCATCTAGCATCCGCAAACCTGAGCCAGGAGGGAGGTTCGAGCTTAAACAGAACATTGTGCAATTGCTGCACACAAGCAGGCGATTCTGAGTCTCCTCACGGATCCATAACATCTTCAAAATTTTTGGAGATAAGTGACACCCATCCCGCTGGAGTGTCAACGAATTACGTCAGTCTTACACTGTTCCCATTTTCACTTTTAGGAGAAGCCAGAGGTGGCTGAAAGCTGAGCCACTAAACTCTATAACCACATAGGATGATCTTGCAAAGAAGTTCTTGATCGATTCTTCCCTTCGGTAAAACATCAAGACTTAGAAGTCAAATTCTAAGTTTCAAATAGAAAGAAGGAGTGATCTGTATCAAGCTTGGGGAGAAAATTCAAATCACTGTTGCGGGACTATCCTCATCACCATCAATCAATGATGTGCTGGTGCACACTTTATAGGGTTTGGAACCCACACAAGAATTTTGCTGGATTAGAAGGCTGGGGACAAGCATTAGAAAAAGACACGAGGAGCTTTATTCTTTGCTTAATCGTATTTTGCCAAATCCGGAGTGGAATGCGGACTCTTCAAGACGGGAGGAGCAAGGAAAGCAGCTGGAGTCTTGGAAGTGGATGGGTTTACAGCTATCGCTGCACAAATAAATTTGCCTTGCAAAATCAACTAAACACCCACTTCGGCAACATGAACTTGATTCAGTCTCAAGCCCCAGTAAATGCAGTGCAATAGATTTGGTGGCAAGTGTGCAGGAGCAATGAACACTCTCAGCTGAGTGTTGTGGGCATATCAAACTCAGAGTGAACTTTAGCCGGTAATGCACAAAGGAACAATCACCAACAGTATGGGAACAACTACAACTCTAACTGGAGGAATCACCCGGAGCTTCTCTTGGGAGTAGCAACAACCATCAGGGGCAGAGTTCGAGTCAGGGTATGCAGAGGAATCAGGAGGCCACAGAACTATCGGTCACAATATAAGCAACAATGCCCTCCTCCACCATCATCACCCAGCGTTGAGGTGATGTTCAAGCAATTGATAACCAAGCTCAATTGCAGGCTGACTATGTCAAATTGGCAGCCGAGGTCAAGGCTAATCAGCCCCAACTACCAAGTCGCTGGAGTATCAATTTGGGCAGTTTGCTGGAGCCGAGAACACCAGGCCTAGAGGAGGACTTCCCGGCGACACAAACCCCAACCCCAAGCGGTAAAATGCAGTGACCACGAGGAGTGGTTTGCAGTTGAAGGAGGTGGAGCCTGAAGACCACCTCAACAGTTAGGAGCAGCAAAAGCGGAGAGGAGCAGAATGATGAGAGGGGAAGCACAAGGATGCTGAATCGGAAAAGACCTCCCACCCCCGTTCCACGCGATTAAAAGCACAAAAAAGGAGGCGTGTTTCAAAAAGGTCATGGAGGTGCTTAAACAGGTACACATTAACTTACCTCTTGTTGATGTTTTGCAGGGAGTGCCTAAGTATGCCAAGTATATAAAGGACATCGTGGCCAACAAAAGCAGGCTTACCGAATATTCCACGGTGGCTCTTACGGAGGAGTGCACTTCGGATATAGAACCCGATTGCCCACGAAGATCAAAGATCCTAGAAGCTTCACAATTCAGATAACAATCGGGCAAAGTATCCAAGCTCGCGGTTTGTATGATTTGGGAGCGAGCATTAACTTGATGCCTACCTCAGTATTCAAGAAGATAGGGCTAGGAGTCCTAGACCTACAATAGTAATCTTGGCTCGCGAGATCATTCCTTAGCAGAACCAGATGGTATTGTGTGGAGGGCGTGCTAGTGCAAGTCAGCTCCCTAATCTTCCAGTAGATTTTGTCATGCTGGATTTTGAGCCAGACGCTGAAGTCCCCATTTATTTTGGGGCGACCTTTCTTAGCGACGGGAAAGCATTAAATGAAGTAGCTGCAGGACAGTTAACGATGCGAGCAAATAGTAAGGAAGAGGTATTTGATGTGGATAAAGCTATGAAGCTTCCGGCAATGCATGAGGAACTTTCAGCAATCAGTGTACTTGATCGGGCAGGAGTTGGTGGTGTTGAGTTGCAGGACCTTGTGGAAAGAGAATTGATTAACTCCGATTACTTCGGAGATAGAGATGCCTATGAGGTGGTACAAGAGTTGAATGAGCCACCAGAAAGCTATCCTAGAAGCAAGAATTTCAGCCGTTGATGAGATCTTTGGAGCGTTGCAGAAACCATCTATTGAAGAAGCACCAAAGTTTGGAATTAAAAGCATTACCCCCTCATCTAAAATATGTCTTTTAGAGGGAAGGTGGTACTTTGCCAGTCATCATTTCATCGAAGAATTAATAGAAGCACGGGAAAAAGAGAGCTGATCGCGGTTCTCGGGAAAAGGAAGAAAGCAATGGGCTGGCAAATGTTCGATATTCGGGGTATCAATCCGGCCTTTTGCACACACGAATTTTCATAGAGACAGGAGCAAAGCCAATTTTTCAGCCGCAGCGACGGTTAAATCCAGCAATGAGATGTGGTCAGGAAAGAAATAATTAAATGGCTTGATGCAGGTGTGGTCTATCTGATTTCGGAACGGTGAATGGGTCAGCCACAATTCAATGTGTTCCAAAGGAGAATGACTGTAGTAACCCAATGAAAAATAGTGATTCCCACACGAACCGTCACGGGTTGGCGGGTGCATGGATACAGGAAGCTAATGAAACCTGAGAAGAATCACTACCCTATCCCGTTTATTGACCAAATATTAGACAGATTGGCTGGGCAAGAGTACTATTGTTTCCTTGATGGTACTCTGGGTATAACCAAATAGCCATAGCACACGAAGACCGAGGAAGACTACTTTCACATGTCCGTATGGGACATATGCCTTTAGACGGATGCCATTCAGGTTGTGCAATGCACCCGCCACATTCCAGAGATGCATGATAGCAATCTTTCACGACATGAGTGAGATTTAGTCGAGAGTATTTACGGATGATTTTTATATTAGGTAATTCGTTTGCTACTTGTTTGCAGAACCTTGACAGGGTATTGGCTCGCTGTGAAGAATCTAACCTTGTACTCAATTGGGAGAAGTGTCATTTCTTAGTCAAGGAGGGCATTGTTCTTGGCCATAAGAGTGTCTTGCAAAGGGATTAAAAGTTGATCGAGCTAAGATCGAGTTATTGAGAAATTACCACCACTTTTTGTGTCGGTGAAAGGTGTTCGGTTTTTCTCGGGCATGCAGGGTTCTACAGATTGTTCATCCTTAATTTCTCCAAGATTTCTAGACCGTTATGCAAATTATTAGAAAAGGAGGTGAAGTTTGATTTTGATGATGAGAGTGTTAAAGCATTCCGAGGAGTTGAAGAGCGAGAGGTGGTAAAAGCACCCATCACTTATTTCTCAGTTAGGAACAACCTTTTGAAGCCCCGTGTGTGATGCAAGTGATGTGGCAGTAGGAGCCGTATTGGGGCAGCGGAAGAATAAAATCATTCACTCTATTCACTATGCAAGCAAAACATTGAACACTGCCCAAGAAAGTAATTATACGATCTGAAAAAAGAAATGCAGCACTTGGTATTTTGCTTTTGATAAATTGAATCTTATTTGGTAAGTTCTCGAGTAGTGGTGTATACCGATCATGCAGCGGTCGGTATCTGTTTAACAAAAAAGGATGCAAGCCGAGGTTGATTAGGTGGATCTTGTTGCTGCAAGTTTGACTTAGAAATAAGAGACAGGAATGGGGAGCGAAAATCAAGTGGCAGATCACCTATCGCGGTTAGAGTGGTCGCACGTGAAGGAAGGTGACAGTATCAAGAAGGGATTCCCGGATGAAGCAGCTCTTGGCAACCAAGGCTGAGGTCCCATGGTATGCAGACATAGTAAACTTATTGGTAGTGGAGATCTATCCACCAGAGGCTACGGATCGGCAAAGAAAAAAATTGCGGCATGATTATCGGCATTTCATTTGGGATGAGCCATATTTGTTTAGCGAGGGACCGGATCGGGTGATGAGAGGTGCATTTCGGAGAGCCAAATTGCAGAGGTTTTAAGGAGTTGTCACTCCTCACTATATGGAGGGCACCACGGAGGTGAGAGGACAGCACACAAGGTACTACGGTCGGGGTTCTTTTAGTTCACCTTTGTTGAAGACTCTATAGCATATGTAAAAACGTGCGATAGATGTCAAAAGGACGAAGCTGGTGGTAGGAGAGCAAGAGATGCCGCTGCGGAAATGTACTCGAAGTAGAGCTTTTTGATGTATAGAACATCGACTTCATGGGCCCATTCCCATCATCATTTGGTAATCGTTACATCTTGGTAGCTGTTGATTATGTCAAAGTGGGTAGAGCAATAGCTTGCCCTGAAATGACAACAAGGTAGTAACAAGTTTGTGAAGAAACACATCTTCACAAGGTTGGGACACCCGAGCCATTATCGGTAGTGATGGAGGAGCCCACTTTGTCAATGCAAGCTTCAGGAAAATGCTGGCTAAGTATAGGGTGCGTCACAATGTAACAACTTATCATCCCACCAAACTAGTGGGCAAGTGGAGGTGTCGAAACGAGAAGTAAAGCAGATTCTTCAAAAGACAGTGAATGCCCAAAGCAATGATTAGTCAAGCAAGCTCGATGATGCGTTGTGGGCATACAGAACTGCCTACAAGACACCAATTGGGACCTCTCCATATCAGTTGGTCTACGGGAAAGCCTGTCATCTGCCTGCGGAACTAGAACATCAAGCTTTCTGGGCTGTAAAAATTGAATATGGACCGGATCTAGCGAGGTAAAAAGAGACTAATGCCTTCGGCGAACTCAACGAGTTCCATTGGCATACTTATGAAAGTGCCAAATATTACAAAGAACAAACTAAAAGGTAGCGCGATAAGCATGTAGTGCATCGTAATCTTCGAACCGGGACCGAAAGTGCTACTCTTCAACTCAAGAAATTTGAAGTTGTTTCGGGAAGCTACATTCCAAATGGTGGGGGCGTTTGAGTGCGGGGATGACACGAGGAGCTGATAGGGTAATGGCGAGGAAGATCGAAGTGCCACGTTCTGGTAAATGGACAGCGGTGTAAGCACTACTGGGGTGAGGATGGAGTCGAGAAGAAAACGTCCGTCACCCTAGGGAGCGGAATAATAGCACGACATCGAGCGAGCGATAAACCAGGCGTTACTTACGGGAGGCGACTCGTGAATTGTTGTTTGTAAAATTGTATATAGATAAAAGAAAAGAAAAAAAAAGAAAAAAAGAAAAAAGAAATTTTTTTTTTTATGTATAGGTGTGAAATAAAATAAAAATATTGTGTTCCTCAAGCCTTGGAATTCTAACCGATTTCTTGTTGTAAGATATATTAAAGGTTGATCGGAGGAAAAATGCAAAGGAATGCAAGGAGAAAAAATGAATGAAAAAGAATTTTTAAGTGGCAAACATGTGAGCCTGCGCGATGGCTCCGTGTCACGGAGGAGGGCCTCCGCGTTACCCTCCGTGACACATTGAAGAGCAAAATACGGAATTTTGCAAGGCCCCGAGAATGCCTGTGATAGCTCCGTGTCAGCAGTGCTCGCGTGCACTCCGTGACGCGTTGAGTGTCGCGTCAGGTCACACCGGGTCACCCGGGTAACCCGCGCGAAAAAACCCTCCTTTTAACCCCGAAAATTCCCTCATTTTTCCCATTTTCACTCCCTCCACGACAAACACCCAAATTTGCCCTACAGCGTGGCACGGACCTAAAAGTTCAAACTTTCTTCAATTTTTCTTCAAGTTCATCGAAGTAAGGTATGTTTCTAGCATCTCAATTCGTATCGATTTATTTTCGATTTTGAGCATGATAGGGAAGTAAACCTTGCCCTAAGTATAAGTGGCGTAAATTGAATTTAAGTTATTGATGATTGTTGTTCGTAGGATCATTGTGATTGTATGAATGCGATAATTACATGCTTGATTGAATATTGTTGTGGTGTAGCTAGGGTTAGGTTGTGAGTAGAAGAAATTGAATTGAGGTTGAAATGTAAAAAATGGTTGGGTTGTGCATGTTGGAGTGAGTTAGAATTGTGTTGTGCTTCACGCTTTAGGCTAAAGAAGCGATAGGCACTCGAGAACAAATTGGTTGAAATTGCACTTAAGTATCGAAGCACAGAGAAATTGGGAATTGCTTAGGTTGAGTGGTTAGAATATTTTAATTTTTTTTTCATTTTTAGCTAAGTGTTGTGGGATGAAATGTGATCGATAGTATGTTGGGATTAGCTGTCACAGTCTGAATAGTACTTAGAGGTTATACTGTCGAATCCGCTGAATGCATGAGGCATATTGGTTGTTTTGTTGTTTTTGGTTTCTTGTTTTGTTTGTTTTGCTTAAATAATACAATAAGTATGATCTTGCCAAAATGCTTAAATGAGAGCTGAAGACTAAGTGTGGGGTGGCCAAGGCCAAACTCAAACTTAGTTGAAGCTAAGTTTAACCAACTGACATTGGGACTGTCTGTTTTCTTTGACAGGGACAATGGCAAGAGGCTGAGACAAGGAGTAAGGCGCATCATCAGGCGCCGAAAGCGGTGAGACTGGGAGCAGCAGTCCCAGCAGCACCAGCAGTTCACGCGACCACTTTTCCACCAATATGGAACGAGATGGGTGACTGAGGAAGGGAAGAAGGAGTACACAAAGCACAAGGAGAACAAATGCTTTCTTTGAGGCATTGCACGGGACCCGTTGGCACAGGGATTCCCGTATGGTACACCGGATTGACGCTGCCAGGCTGCGCTTCATTTTGACAGGCAAGGAGTGCAATCTGCACTTAATTTGGGAGTTCTATGCCAACTGGAGCAACACTTCGGGAGTCACACCATCAGATAAGGCTAGATTGTCACACTTGAGCCTCACCTCAATCCCATACTGGGGGCGCATAACACGGATGCCCACGTCTCCGGCAGCTGAATATCACTCCACCCTATGCGGATATCAGACGCACATTATGTAGGGCCCAATCGGCAACATGGCCAGGCAGAGCACAGGAGAGAGCTATCATCGAACCACTTGCCCTATTCACGAATGAACGAAGCCGGGATCTGGTTAAAAATTGTTTGCTCCTGTTTGATTCCGGGGGTGCACATGACGGATATGACCCGGGATCGTGTATGCCTAGTGTATGCCCTGATGAAAAGGCTGAAGATTAATGTAGGGGCGGTGATCATATCCGCCATGAAAAAGCCAGATTCCATCAAAAGGGCACAGGTACGGGAATTCGGCGGGCTGCTGACTACCACGTTCCTGAGGGCCTTGAGGATTGAGAGGAAGAGGCCTTAGACTACATTTCGCAGATGGAGCGGCGTGCCATAGATGTTACAAAGACTAAGGCACCCGACACCACTCACGGGCGATTCTCACATTAGCGGCGACATGCTGGATGACTAGTATATGGCCCGCATGTTCGGGATACAGATGCTCCAGCTACGCAGGAAGCGGGAACCGGCACTGGAGGACGAGCTGTGGCAGCTCGACTTAGATTACCCTTTTGGCGAAAACGCCAGGGCACTATGTCGGGTGGGCCCGGCTTTTATCAGAGCCTGTGGATGATGATGTCCCCACTGACGAGGAGACCCGCCATTGAGGATTCCGATGTTGGCGAGTCGGAGAGGACATTGTGAGATTCAGACAAGGGGATGTGGCGGCAGCACCTGACGAAGAAGTGGAGTACTTTGACTGATCGAGGAGATTTCACCACCCACCTTTACATTTGTGATTGTATAACAGGGGCTGATGTTGATTTTAAGTGTGAGGTAAAGAGGAGTAGTTGAAGTGCTGAATTTTGTCTTGTCTTGTACATAATCGCATGTTCTGTTCTGTTGCTGTGTGCGAATTAATGTGACCTTGTTTTTATGTGTATGTTCATTTCGTAAATATTTTTGTTGTGAAAATTTGTGTTTTTATGTGTATGTTCATTTCGTAAATATTTTTGTTGTGAAGCTGTGTGTGCTGTGAAAGATGTTAGCCAGTGTGTAAATAGCTTTGTCGAAATTATCGATATTTTAAAAAATTTTCGTGACTATTTTTTTACTTTTGGGTTTCTCGGAGTTTGTTTTCGGTTCTTTTTCCAAGAAGAGTCCCATTGAACCGAAGTTGTAAATAGTGACCGTTCCCTATGATGGATGGATGACGACCGTCTTAAGGGAAATGTAGTCGATAGGAGTAGTTAT
>JACEIK010013730.1:13832-24437 GCA_018107945.1 Datura stramonium
CTACTATATGAGTTCTACAATTCACTGAGGCATAACATGCGTTCAACCAATTCATACCAAAGATAACATCAAAATCAGACATGTCTAACTCTATTAGATCAGTTGAGGTGACAGCCTGAAAGACCATGACAGGGCAATTTCTGTATAACCATTGAGCTATAACTGAGTCATCGACTGGAGTAAAGACTAAGAATGGGGCTGATAGGATTTTGGGACTAACTCTGGAACTAATAGCAACATAAGGTGTCACAAAAGATAAAGTATCCCTTGGAAAACCTGTTCTGATGTTGTCTACCACCTGCACTAGTGGATACACTGCTGAGAAGGATGTGATACTGGAGCTGCTACTGAGGTAGTACTCTGGGCACGACCTCTTCTATCACCCTTTCTAACCAAAGGACATTCCCTGTACATGTGCCCCGATTTTCCACATATAAAGTAAACGCCTGATCCGACTAAGCACTCTCCTATGTGGTTCTTACCACATTTTCTATAGACTAGAAAGGTGGGCTCTATCGATGTGTCCCTCTGTCCCCTCAAACTTGATGCCCTGCTCTTCCGACCACCCGAGGTCTAGATGGGACACTAGCTGATGATGGTCTGGGGCCAATGACCTCTAGTGGGACTGCAGACAATATCTGACACTAGACCTCTACTGGAAGAATCCAAACTGCCTGTCTTAGCCCTCTTGGCCTCCCTCTCCTTTTTTCTCATCTAATCCGCCTCAATCTGTTGGGCGTATATCATCAATCAGGAGAAATCAAGATCGTTGTTCAACATTATTGTCCTACATTCCTTGACCAACACATCTTACACCCCACACACTAACCTGTTCATGCAAGCTCTCTGATCTACCACCATCTCCGGTGCATATTTTGACAATCGGGTGAATTCCAAGGCGTACTCTTGGATAATCATATCATTTCCCTCAAATTAATGAACTTCGCCGCCTTTGCCTCTCTCAACTCCTCAGGGAAGAATCTGTCTAAGATGGCTTTTATGAACTCCTCCCAGCTCACGGGAACTGCGCCCACTACTCTACCGTCCCTCCACTGACTGTACCAAATATAAGCAATCCCCTTCAGCTGATATGAGGCTAAGTTTGTTCTCTCTTCTCCGGTCACCCCCATAATCTGGGTGATCTTCTAAACCTCCTCCGAAAACTCATGCGGTTCCTCATCCACTCTCGATCTAATAAACTCAAGGGGATTCATCTTGAAGAAATCCGTAACTTGAATCGCCGCTACGTTTCCATTCTAGGGAACATGAGCCACTGCCTACTGATTGACCTAAGCGGTCAAGGCCTGAGCAAACAACTAAAAAGATGCTCTAAACTCGGCATGAGAGACCTTCTCAGGTAAGGGACCTACTGGTGCTGATGGGGCTTGATGATGTCCATCCCCGTTTCCATCCTCATGTCCATTTCCATTCTCGTTCCTTCTTCCATTCATACGGCATGGAGGCATGATTCTGCAAATGCGTATAGCACGAGTTAGAAGGGTAGAGAGATACTTCATCACATGACATAGATCATGAAAGAAGGGAAATTTCCAAAAATGTCTTGTAGCCTCTCCCCCATAAGGGTGGTGCGCTTCACACCCATAGAAAAGACCCTACATAATGCGGCCTTCAAACACCCTAGGACACACTAAACTGTTGCTCTGATACAAAGTTTATCATGACCCGAGCTGAGATCTCGGATCGAGACACGGGATCTAGAACCACAAATGGCTCCAAATCGACCCATGGCATGAATATAGCGGCTAAAGAGCATAAATTAGCAAAAACTGATAAAACTGAACATGAATAAGAAAAAATATACACATGTAATGATCATAAATCGAGCCAACACTGACAAGCTGAGTTTTTATACGTTGTCTGAAAAGCCTCTAACATGACTGATGAGTTGATGGAACAACATCCCCAACTAGCTCGATAAAATCCTATCACTGAAATAACAAAATAACAAACTAAACTGAGTGTCCTCGGAAGATGAGGACTTACCAATATTTGCTCGCAAAACTAATGCAGAAGCAGGACTAATGGCGCAGCTGAGTCTGATCTCTCAGACCTATATTATGAAAAGATTCACCATAGAGTATGCGGTCAGTACTTTGAATATACTAAGTATGCAAGGTAAATAAAAATGGACTAATAAAATACATAAGAGTTCATAAGAGTAGAATAGTTCAAAATATAAAGTAATAATCATAAGGTAAACATGAGGACTCAAGGATTTTCAAACCATTCATAAACTAGTCATAATCGTAATCGTAAGAGAAACCTTGTAAAAACATAACTTGAGCCAAAGTATCATAATCATGATCATGCATAAAACATAAAGAACAATGGGAGGACTCATCTTAACCGACACCGTCATGATAGAGCTTACATGATGCCCCAAGTATATCGTTCTAATGGCAGAGCCATCTCAGGCTTGTCAGGCAAGGAACGTGCATAGCGTGATATCACTAATGGGACCTACTTAATGTCTAGGGACCCCCCTAGAGTCCATGAATATAAACCTAAGTTGGCGCATAGTTCTGAGACCATGGATTTTCCTGAACGTCGGGCCTACTCGTTAATAGATACTACTCCCAAAAACATGCACATGAAGGCTCATATAATAATCATGAAAATCATACATGAAGTTTATGGATAGTTAATTCATAACATATTTTATCATACTTGAAATACATGATTATCCATGAAATAAGGGCTCGTGAACTGGTCAAAAATCATAAACTCATCTATGAAGAACATACATGCTTGAGAAATTATCATACATGAGATTCATCAATTGATTAAGAGTACTTGTAGGAATCATATCATAAGTCATAATTCATAAATTAGGGCTTAGGAGAACCACAATCATAATAGAATCTTAAACTTGGCTTTTCATGAATCTTGCATAATTGGGCATAATATTTTTCTAAAATTTGAAATCATAAAATAATAATCAAAATAAATATACAATTTTCCCATATATCTTAACATGTTATTTGAAACATGAAGGGAACTGTCCCATAAATAAATTATAGAGAATTTCATGAAAACTGGGGTAAAACCCCTGTAGGATCATACACTTGAATTTATGAACTTGAGGTGAAATTTAGACATGAGAGTGAAAGAAAAATCGCATAGATGGCTCTACAAACTTGGGTAATCTGATTCTTATCTTGACTTGGAAAGCCATAAGAGATTTGGAGAAGAATTGGATGATTGCTAAGCTTGATCTTCAATGAAACCCTCTAAACATGCATGCATGGGAGTTGAATTAACTAGAATAGGTTAAACTCCCCTAATACACTCCTTTCAGGGCTTAAAAAGACACAGTTTAGGGCTTAGAAACTTAGGATTTATGGAAATACCCTTAATAAATTTTCTGCAAAAATTGATCTACCAGCTGCCGTGAATTGTACCACGAGTCGTACAATCCTCTTACGACTTGTGGTATCCTCCCGTACTAACATAGGCTAAAATCTTCAACCCTCTGAATATTTCCATGAATCTTAATATGATCCATAACACAGTTCTACGAGTAGTACCATCGCTCATACCATAAATCAATAGATAGCTCCTGAAGACTTGCTACAACTCTTGATCATGGGTCGTATCCACATACTACGGCTTGTAGTGGGGACTCATGGTCTAGGGAACAAAACTCTTTAACCTAATCCATGGGTCTTCCTACGAACTGTATTACCAACCTACGACTCGTAGGTTGAGTCATACTGAGGTAAAAATATAGATTTTCTATTGAACTCATTTCCAATCCTCTCATCTAGTCTTAGGATCCTTCGAGGTATTACACAATTTAATCGATTCAAGGTTTCATCTACAATATACAATTTCTTTGATAAGGATGTCTAATTATTTACTTTCTACTCTTCTTCTTGCTATGAGTAGCTAAACCCAGATCTAGGGTTGTGAACCCTAATGATCTCAATTTGGTAAAATTAATTGTGGGTTTAGGAATATTTGATTGATCTTTTCTTTATAGTTTCATGGATGATAAAAGTCACTCAATCCTACCCAATTATCTTTATGATGCTTGAAATAGCAAATTTAGGTTGGTTAGCATCAATCAACAATAACTCATGGCCTAACCCTTGTTTAATGTGTTCTTCTAGACATAGGTTAAATTCCAATTTGTACTAAGCAATAGGGTAGAAGGGAGTTCTCTTTAATATGACAAAATTGGAGTAGATTGACACCAATGATGCTATTGAAAGATACCCATAGGTTGCCTAAGTCATTGCTTGCATGTTAAGCCATATAAGACTTTTAATTTACAAATATTGGGTGATTTAGGGCAACCAACACATAACTGGGGTAACTTCCCTAGTATTTCCCTCAATTGACTTATCCCTTAAGCAATTTACATTCAATAGTTGTAGTTAAATTTTGCCTAATCCTAATTTGAATAGTCTCTAAACCTGTAAATCTAGATTGACGGGTACTAGATAGTTTGGGTTTAATGTAATCTCTGTGGATTCGGCCCCGACCCCAAGTTGGGTACTATATTTTCTTTGACCATTTACACTACTATTAATTGGAGTGGATTGGAGTGGTGATAATAGAGCCCCATCCTACAGTAACACCCCAAAAGTTCCTAAGACTAAACCCCAGACTTAAAATGAAAACCAACAGGGAACTAAAAAAATTACCTCAAAATGACTCATCTAACGAGTCATTTTCAAGACCAATGACCCATCAGAACATTCATTGTTTACTTCTAAAAATCTGCCCTCAAGAAATAATGAGGCATAAAATGACTCTTTGTATGAAGTAATGAGTCATCATGTCGCCCATCATGATCAAGTCCAGAAACCTATCAAATCCTCCCCCGAAACAATGAGCCAAATGATGAGTTTTTGGTTGATGTAATGACTCATCTTATGAAGCCGTTGAATGAAATTCAGAAGGTGTGCAAATCACTTCAGTGACCATGAGTGGAAACAACGACCTGTTGTTCCATCTAATGGGTCATTCTGTCCATCCGTTGGGAGAAGTTCAGAGTTTGTTCAAAATCTTCCTAGTGACCATGATTGGATTCAACGACCCATTATTCCATCTAACAGGTCATCCTTCCATACATTGGTTGAAGTCCAAAAATTGGGTTTCCAGGCGCAGGACTAAAGACTAGTCTTGATGAGTCGAGGTCACAGCCAACTACTTGTTGTGTGACCCGTTGATGGTAGATTTTCAGACATTTTCTTTAGGATCATTTTCATAACTTTCAACTATTTTAATTCTTAAACTATGTCATTTTAGGACTCTTAAGGGATGAATTAAAGGGGTTTTCCTAGTCTAACCTCTTATCCTTTCCTAATCAACTCAGAATCAGATTATTAGCAGACTGTAGGAACTCCATACTTCTCTCTCTCAAGTCAAGAACTAGCGTTCTACTATTTCCTCAAAATTTAAGCTTCTTCTTCATAGATATATTCTTTCTTCTATAGGCATGTAGGACTTCAATAAGGGTCTCCTTTCACCCTTGTGTCCCAATATTTCATTCACCCTAGCCTTGAAATTCTAGAAATCATGACCTAGGGCTTTCCTTCTAATTGTTGAAATCCCCTACTTTTCTATGATGTCAGTTTGTCATGCTTAGAAAATTTCTATATATTCATTTTAGTATCTTCAGTACTACAGTATGATTCACATGATATTGAATTGTCCTGATGTTCTCGTAAAATTGTAAAATGTTGCTTTACAATGTTACTGTTATTTTCAGTATACCCAGCAATAGTAACAGTATAAGTTTATAAGTATATTCAGTACCCTCATTTGTTAGGTCCTTTAGGCTGTCAGGACACTTCCAGATAAGTAGTTCTAACCTAGACTTAAGACACCATTTTGAGCTATCAGTACAGTTTATTATTTATATATGTACACCTGTGTTATGTGTTCGGATGATTTGGTAACTACACGCAAGTGCACATGGTCGAACAAGTAGTAAAGTGGCTTAAGTAAAGCCAAGTATTGATCCCACAGGGACTGAGCTACGGTACTAATTAACTTAAGTGTTAATGGACTATATCTTTAAGAATGCAGACAACCAAATAAATAATATTTTGAGAGTTTGAGTTTACTAATTAATAAGAATCTAAGGCAAAATTATAAAGTGAGTATGAACAATAGTAATGAGCAAGCTGAGGTTAAAACGAACATGTAGGGAAGTAATTTATCAATACAATTCAGTTAATCTTTTCTTCGGTTGCTAGTCAAGAATTATTGCCTATGGAATGGAACTTTCTACTCCTATCCAATTTAAGAATCATGAACCTTTAATCTACATTTCTGTGATAAAAGAATTTCATGCTCTAGCCATATGTAACCGATTCCCTAATTGACTAATAAGACTTTCAGATATATTTCTATTCTTAATGTAAATCAATTCTCAATTTTCCAAACTAAGAAGAGATCATATCCTACCAATTCACATCTTTCCAATTTCTTTCCTTTTCAAAATCAAAATTGGATTTTAGATATACATTAACATTGGCCAAACATTGTCACATTAAGAACAAGAATTTGATAGAACAACCGTTTGAAGAAAGAAGAAAAGCTTGAAATGATCAACAATTACATTGCACTACAATTGTTCTTAACCTTACCTCGGCAAGAAGTGAATTTGTACTCATATATGGATTAAACATCATCAAATAAGTAGAAATCATACAAACAATTGAGATAAAAGAGAAAGAGATAGAGAAACCTAGATTTTCGTCCTCTCAGCCCACTTTTGTAACACGTTCTTGCTCAGCCGTCGAGAATGTTTAAAATAAAACCTAGGTTTTGTTATTTATACTGAATTTTTCCCGGGAGCAAGCAACGTGGGCAGTGTCACTCCTACGTGCCATGGGGTATCGCGGACCCTCTTTGGAATTAGGCTCCTCGGCAATTTCACCTCGGCGTGCCCACGGCTTATCGCGAGCAGCAGCGTGCCACGGTCTTCTCCCGCCGCTGCTTGAAGTATGTCGAGGTAATTGTACTCAACGTGACACGAGGTGCATCGCGTAGCATTGCCTCCGTGTCATGGGCTGCCTTGAACCTTCTTTGGAAATTTCCAAATTTAATTCACCAGTGAGAATGCCTCGCCCAGCAGCGAGCGTGACACGACTCCGTCGCGGAGCCCTTATTTTCTTGCTCTTCCTTGTCCTATTCCATTCCTTGTTTCCAAGTCCATTCCCGATTTTTACCAACATGTATCTTAGCTTCCCAAAATTCCATTTTACACAGTAGAAACAACACTAATCATGTTTGTTAGTATAAATTCACATTTAACTACAAATCACGCTTGAGAATGTACCGCGATAGATAAACAAGTCAAAATGAAGCATTTGAGTATCACTTGGGCATGCAATTACACCCAAGATCACAGACCCTAGTAGAATTAGCCATGACTTTCTTTGATATTATTCTCGGCATGGATTGGTTGTATGCATGTTATGCTTCTATTTATTGTAGAACAGTGCGGTAGAGTTACGCTTTTCGGATAAATCGATCTTAGAGTGAAGGAGTAGTTCGGCGGTTCACAGCCGAAGTCGTTTATTTCCAATATTAAGTCCGGAAGATGATTTCAGGTTATGTATACCATCTAGTTAGGGTTAAGGATATTCAGTCCAAAACGCGACTATCCAGTCGATTCCGATTGAGTATGTAAGTATCGAGAAGTATTCCCTGTTGATCTCACAGGGTATTCCTCACGAGAGGGAAATTAATTTTGGCATCGACCTTCTTCCCGATACACAACCTATATCTATTCCCTCCCCTCTCAGAATGGCTCCAGAAATTGAGCTAAAATAGTTGAAGGAGGCGGTTGAAGGATCCTGGCTGGATAAGGGTTTCATCGAGACCAAGCAAGTCTCATTAGAATGCACTAATTCAATACGTTCGAAGAAGGACTTGAGATGTGAATTGACTGTGGAAATTAAACAAGGTTACTGTCAAGAACAAGTATCCTCTCTACCGAGGTGATGATTTATATGACTGACTTCAAGTTGCCAAGTGTTTTCGAAGATAGATCTCGAATCCGGGTACAAATCAACTTAGAGTTCGGGAGCGGCGATACAGAACGACCTTGAGGATGTGGTATGGCCATTATGAGTTTGTATTTGTAATGCTTTTGGACTAATGAATGCTCTTGGCGTTTATGGACTTGATTAAAAGGTTGTTCAATCCATGCAGATATATTTTGTGGTGTGTTTATTGATGACATTTTGATATACTCTCGGAGCGCGAGGAGCATGCCGCTCATTCGAGAGTGGTGTACTCAGAACTCTCAAGGATCGCCAAATTGTATACCAAATTCATCAAGTGCGAGTTTTGTTGAACTCCATGGCATTTTTGTGCCATGTGATATCAAATATGAGGGCATAAGAGTGGACTCTCGAAAAATAGAAGCAATGAAGAATTGGCCTAGGCTGGTGAATCCTTCGAGACATCAAAAGTTTCTTGGGTTTGAATTGGGTACTATCGGAGACTTGTTGAGTTTCTCATCTAATGCAGCACCCTTGACCAATTGACCCAAAAAGGTGAAATTCCAATGGTCGGAGAGCTTGTGAAGGAAGATTTCGAGTGTTGAAGACTAGAGCTTACCTCAACAGAGTGTATTTCTGCAGAGGATACCGATGGGTTCGTGGTGTATTGTGATTCTTCGAGAGCAGAGACTTGGGTGTGTATTGATGCGAAGCCACGAGAAAAGTTATAGCTTGACTTCTAGATGGCGAAGGTGCATGAGAAGAATTACCCGACCCATGATCTTGAATTAGGCTGCGGTGGTATTCGCCTTGATATGGAGACATTATTTGTACAAGGCCCACGTGTATATGTCCCTACTGAGCCAAGTAAGAGTCTACAATATGTGTTCACTCAAAAGGATTTTAAATCTTCGGCAAGAAGGTGGTTAGAGCTACTCAAGGACTATGATATGAGTATGCTTTTACCATCAGGAAAAGGAAAATATAGTATCTCACGCACTTATTAGGCTCTCCATGGAAAGTGTGTTCCATGTAGATGAGGAGTAAGAATGAGTTGTGAAATACGTGCATCAACTTGAAAGGTTTGGAGTTTGGTTGGTTGAGTCGATCGATGGCGGTGTTATTGTTGAGAATAGATCGAGAATCGTCTTTGGTGAGTGATGTAAAAGCTAGACAAGGCAGAGGAACAAATTTTGGTAAATATAAAAGAAGTCGTTTAGAATGCGAAAGGTAGAGGTACGCTTTCGAAAGGGGAGATGGTGTGCCCGATACGGGGTTGCATATGTATTTGGATGTTGATGATTTGAGGAAGCTGGATGTGCGAGCTCACGAGATCAGGTATTCAATCACGTCAGTGCCACCAAGATATGCAGTGACCTACGGGATGTCCGTCTAGTGGAATGGCATGAAGAAAGACATTGAGGAATTTGTATCTAAGTGTCCAAGCATTAGCAAGTGAAGGTCGAGCACGGGGATCGGGAAGTGTGTTTAGGATATCGGTATTCCTACTTGGGCGTGGGAAGAAATCAATATGGACTTCATAATAGGTTTGCCTTGCATTCGTGACAATATGACTCCATTTGGGTGGTTGTGGACGGAGTTGTCCAAGGCCGCTCATTTTCTACCCCGGTCAAAACCCACGCAGTTCGATAGAGGATTATGCCAAATTATACATCCGAGAGATAGTTTTGGTTGCATGGAGTCCCCTTATCGATCATATCGGAATAAAATTTGCAATTTACCACTCGGTTTTGGAGGTCATTTCAAGGGGACTAGGTACTTAGGTTAGCTCCTTCTGACATTTCACCCTTGAAAAGCGGAAGGTGAGCAGGCAGGTTAGCTTTTTCCCGATGATGGATTGTGTGGCGACATTCTTAAGGTAAATTCCATGTCACTTTTAAGTTGGTTGTGAAGTTGTTTTAAGAGGCATCAACTAAACTTTTTCGTGTGATTGGAATGAAAATGTGGCTAAAGGGCATGAAGAAACAAGGGCATGAAGATGAGATAATGAGCAAGTGTTGACACCATAGCATAGTAATCTTGGTCATACATTTTAAATTCCCTTCTTGACTTATGATGTTTGCTTTCTTGATTTCCTAATGTGATGTTTCATTTTGGAAAATGACTTTTGTAGACCCTTTAAAGGTGATTCTTTGTGTGGCGAGGATATTTTTGTTAATCTTGTGCATTACATCATGTCTAGAACTTGTCTTAAATGTGATTCAAGGCGAAATCCTAGATGTAGTTGCACCAAGGAAATAAGTTTAGGCCCTCAGTTGTTGAGCCACTTCAACCATACGCCCTCCATGATTATTAATCCTTGTGAGCCAATTTTGAGCCTTAAAATTTTTCCTTGGAAACCACATTACAAGCCTTAAGACCATTCTTAATACCTCTTTTGGCCCCATTCTCCCTAAATGCTCAGGACAAAATAAGTGCTGAAACAAGGCTCAATGCCTAAGAAGAAAGGAATGAGAAAAGCAAATGTGAAAAATGAGGCAAGAGCCTAAGTTTGGAGGTATGCAAAACAAAGGGGGAAGACAAGAATTATAGTGTAAAGGGAACATCACCTTTAGTCAAAGTGCACACAAAGATGAATCCAAAAAGAAAAAGACTA
>JACEIK010013731.1:4794-15172 GCA_018107945.1 Datura stramonium
TTCAACTAGGAAAAGGAAATTTAAATCCCAAGTCAAATTCATCAAGGAACAAGGAAAACATAAATCTACTACTATAAATACCCTTTTATTTTCATGTAATTGCTATAAATTTTTAAGTTTTAAAGTCTTCAAGTGTTGAAGTTTCAAGTTCAAAAGTCTTCAAGTAGGATTAGAGTTTTAAGTCTCAAGTTTTTAGATACAAGTTTTGTGTCTTACGTCTGGAAATTGGAGACGATTGTTGAATTGTTTTTCTTGATTGTTGCAATAATCAAGTGAGTTTCTTCCTATCAACGTTGTAAGTATTAATTTTTTCTTTTATTTATGACATCTAATAATTTACTTATAAACATGATAGGCTAAAACCACTACAACTAAGGTTGTGGCAACTATGACAAATTAACACATATAGGTAAAATACTTAGTGATTCTTGATTCGAGTTTATGCATGTATTATTTCTTCCTTCGTTTTAATTGATTTTTAACGGTTGCAAACGTTGGAACTTTCCTGATTCTTACTTACCGGACCAAGGAGGTAATGAATGGGAAAAGGGATTAACAATGGAGATTTGAGGCTATCAAGCCTTATCTAATAGGTTGAACTTGTCTGGGAATAGCTAATCCGATATTAAGGGTAAGGATTAATCAAGGATACACCCGTAGATGGACCAAGTTGCGTGGTGAAAATAATCTAGATTGGGGACCAACCATTTAGGTGAACCTAACTTACCAATATTGCATGCTAAGCACCGGAATAGATCACTAGTATGAAATGCCTTGTGGTTATTAAGTCATGGGGAACACTTACCCTAGTTAGTTGCATAAATTTGGAAACAACAAACAATTTCTCAACATTTTTATTTATTACTTTTACAAATTCCCGCCTCTTAGGAGATAATCGACTTAAAAGCTTAAGCACTAGTGTTCTTCTACATCCTTCTGTATTCTCTGTGTGATCGACCCCAACCTCTAGTTCGGTTCGTTATTGACAACTTTCGCTTCATACTTTCGAAGGAGGTGTGGTTTGTGCGTTATCAATCACCCATATCCTGGGGATTTTTGGAGAGGAGAGTGCAAATTTGGCCTTCTTTCAGCTAAAGGGAATAGCACATATTTGGTTCAGGTAGTGAAAGAAGGGTCGTGGACTAGGTGAAGTCCCTATTGGTTGTGATGGGTTTGTGATAGGTTCTTTCCACAGGAGTTGAGTGAAGAAAAGGTGGAAGAATTCTTCAACTTGAAGTAGAACATCATGACTTTTAAGGAGTATGCCTTGAAATTCACCCAGTTATCCAAGTATGCCCTGAAAATTGTTGTCAAGCCGAGGGCTCACTTGAGAAAGTTTGTATCAGGAGTCTCCAACTTAGTGGTCAAGGAGTGTAGGACCGCCATGATTTTTAGTAGTATATATATCTCTCTACTCATGATTCATGCCTAGAAAATTGAAGAGGAGAAGCTGAAGAAGAAAGAGAAGGAGACCAAGAGGGGTAGGATAGGGAACTTCGAGTTCTCACAGCAAAGGACAGGGGTGGGCACCGTCCACAATCATAGCAGAGGTCATCAGCCCCAGTTCCATCATAAGATAGTATTCAATCTACGCCGAGGGGTGATCAGAGAGGTAGAGCCACAGGCTCTAAGATTTATTGGAGCATGTCTAGGGATCACGCTTTCCCAACTTGCAGGAGGTATTGTAGGAACCACCTGGAAGAGTGTCTAGTTAGAATGGATGCTTTTTTTGGGTGTGGTAATGTAATGCCCCAGAAAATAAAAATCAATATTCGAGACTTAAATTAGAAAAATCTAGAAAATTACAGAAATATTGCAGGACGGCCCACTTAACGAGTCGTTAAGTAACCTCACGACTCGTTAGGTGAGCCATGAGGAGAAGGATGGATAATGTAAAGGATGGTGGCAGTGTACCTAACGAGGGACGTCACGAGTCGTGGTCACTGACCATGACCCGTTAAGTCACCCGTGGTCAGGTCTGAGTTGAGAGTATATTTATTTAACTAGTGTACTTGAAGAGTGGGTGTAGTGAGTTTTTATCTGTGCCGACGACTCGTTAAGTGACTCTTTACTAGACTTTGAATTAAATCTCCAAAATGAGACAGTGTGGTCTACAACTGGTGACCATGAGTCGTGATCATAAACCATGAGTCGATGGGTCCCTCATGGTGGCCTACTGAGGATCCCAGGCAGTGTACCTGATGAGAGGGACCACGAGTCGTGGTTAGTCACCACGACCTGTTAGGTCACCCGTTAGGGTAACCTGCCAGTTTTTTTCCAACAATTTTCTAAGGGCTATTTAGTAATTTCCTATTCTCCTAAGCATTAAGCCACATCATTTTGGACATAAAATTAGACTTGTTAAAGGGTTTAAACGGTTCCTCCCCTCATTATTAGGTTTATTCTCAGGAAACTTATCGAAAGTCCTCTCAAGAAACTCTCAAGCAAGCTTAGGGTTCTCATCTATTGCAGCAGTTCAAGTTTTCTTCTCTGGGAGAATTTTAGTCAAGTATGTGAGAATTCAACAATGGAATTCTCCTTCCCTTGTGTTCCCAAAAATCTTTCCATAATCTCCCTATTAGTTTTAGCCTTGAGCTTTCGAATACGAATGAATTTCATGTTTAGTTTTTGTTAACTTGATCTGGAATAATATCCATGTTGATTTTCCATATTACCTTTATCAGTTACTAATTAATTTGTCAATGTTCGTATAAAAGTGAATTTAAGCCCTAACTTTCGAGTAATGACTTTTGCTTATTAAATTCCATCTAGTGAATGAAGATTGTTTTGGGCTAAATTTACTAGAAATTCTTACTAGATATATGTTGAGCAATTATTCCCTTGATAAGAATGAGTTTAGCCTTGTCCGGTGAGATTTCTTTAATTCTTGAGATTTCGGCATATTATGAAAATTCCCATGTTGTGGGGATATGTTGAGTTCTCTATTAGAAATTAGTAATTCAGACCAGTTAGAATGTAGAATCTCTTTTGAATTATCCAAAAAATTGTCAACGGATCAGTTTGACTTCAATCTTTTCCCGAGGTATCAGTAGTGCCTCTCAGTTATCATAATCAGACTGAGATTATAGATTTGGTCCATTAGGCGGTCATGACATTCTAGCATATAGCTTTGACCAGCCCCGGGACCCCAGTTCAGTTATAGCTTGTTCTTAGACAGTTATGACGCTTCCAGACAAGCAGCTCTGACTAGTCTAGAACCCACATCTAGCTCATGTAGTTATATGTCGGTTATAGACTCTCCCACTAGTTAGTCCAATATAGTTTCAGAATAAGAATCTCAGTCCAATTTCAGATCTATGAGTTCAGTTCAGTGCAGTATTTCCGATTCAATATTACAGATTTAGGAAATGTCTTTAACCACTAGGCAGGGTCATTTTTTACCATCTCAGATACTTCAGATTATTTCAGTTCAGATAATTAGTTGGTCAATTGAATGTATTTCCAGTTCAGTCATTTACATCTATCAGTATATTCCTCTAGCATACTCAATACATTCAAAGTACTAACACTTACTTTTATGTTGTATTGTTTCATGATATAGCTGCAGGTTCTCAAACTCAGCACCGCTAGACGCCGCAGTTCATATTCTCCATCTCAGCAGTTGAAGTGTGAGTCCTCATCATCTGAGGGAATTATTTCCTTCCTTCAGTTATTTCATAGCTTCAGTTAGACTTAGAGTTAGTTGGGGGCTTATCCCAGCAACTCCTCAGACAGATGGCTTTCAGACGGACATGATTTTTAGACTTATCAGTATTATTCAAATGTTTTGAACTTTATGTTTTTAGATTTTTCTTTCATAAATATTTTATGATGTTATGTCAAAGTTCCGGTGTGCATATTTACACAGAATTCTAGTGACTGATAGACCAGGGGTTGACTTGGGTTAACTTGTGGCTTCAAGTATCGTGTTATGTCTAGGGTGTAAGCTTGGGACGTGACAAACATGGTATCAGAGCCCTAGTTTTAGAGTATCCTCAGAAAGTCTAAAAGTCGCATTGAGTAGAGTTTTTTTCATGGGTGTGAAGCGTGCCACTCTTATGACGAGGAGGCTACAAGATGTTATTAGGAAAATTCCCTTTTATTCATACTCCTTATCGTGCATTAAAGTTCAATTCTAGAAACGCCCTTCTAACTCATGCTCTATTTTGTTTCAGTGAACAGTGCCTCCCCAACGTGGAAATGAACGAAGGGCTGGTAATGCCAATAGACCTGCCCCATCAACCCCGGCAGCTCCTCAGGATGAATCCATATCTACTGCCGAATTCAGAGCAGCCATTCAATTGTTGGCTCAAACAATCACCAACCAGGTGAACCAGCAGGTGGTTCTAGTAGCCATAAATGGGTCTGCAACTGCTGCTCGGGTGCGGTATTTTACCCGGATAAACCCTCTATATTTTCATGGAATGAAGGTGAGAGAGGACCCATAAGTATTTTTAGATGAGATTAGAAACATCACCCGAATTATGGGTGTCAGTTCCTCTGAAAGTGCTAATTTGGCCTCCTACCTGCTGAAAGGAGTAGCCCAAGTCTAGCATGACCAGTGGAAGGAAGGACTGCCAACGGAAGCAGGACCAGTGGAGTGGGAAGAATTCCACACAACTTTCCTGGATAGGTTTTTCCCTCGGGAGCTGAGGGAGGCTAAGTGGGTAGAATTTATGAATCTGCGTCAGGGAAATAGAACAGTGGAGGAATATGCTCTGGAGTTTACTAGACTATCAAAGTATGCTCCGGAGATGGTAGCCGAGCCAAGGGCTCACATGTTGAAGTTCGTAAATGGAGTATCTAATCAAGTCCTCAAGGAGTGCAGGACGACAATGCTAATCAAGGATATGGACCTCTCTAGCTTAATTGTGTATGCCTAACAGATTAAGGCCGAAAAGCTAAAATATATGGAACGTAAGAACAAGCGAGCAAGGACTGGCCAGTCATATTTCGGCCATCAGAGGTCTAGAGGTAGAAGCCACCCACATCAACAACCCCAGTAGCAACAACAGCAGAGAGCCCTAGCACCTAGTTCAGCCAGTGCCCTAGCATTTTGGGTCCCGCCAGGATCCGAGGGGTGGGTCATCTGGCACTCAGTCTCAGGCTCACGGTATTGGGAACAGGTACCCAGCTTGTCCTAAGTGTGCTAGGAATCACCTAGGAGAATGCCTTCAGGGACGAGAGGGCTTCTTTAGGTGTGGACAGCTTGGACACAGGCTTAGGGAGTGCCCATCAGCAGGGCGAGGGAGATCACAATCTACCACATCATTAGATCCAGCAGGTCGACCAGCCCAGCAAGCTAACACATTAGGTACAGATGGCGGTCAATGCCAAAATCATTTCTATGCTCTATCTTCCCGTCAGGATCAGGAAAGCTCACCTGACATAGTTACTGATATGTTCTCTTCCACCTAGACGTATATTCCCTCTTAGATCCGGGAGTTACTCTTTCGTTTGTGGATCCGTGTATAGCGATTCAGTTCAATATAAGTCCAGAGGTCCTCTCAGAACCATTCTCAATCTCCACTCCAGTTGGCGAGTCAGTTAGAGCCAACTGAGTGTATTGAAATTGCCCAGTCTCAATCCTGAACAAAGTAATTCCAGATGATCTCGTAGAGCTAAACATGGTCGATTTCGACCTTATTCTCGGCATGGTTTTTTTACATTCTTGCTATGCCTCAATTGATTGTGAACTAGAGTTGTAAAGTTCTAGTTTCCTAAGGAGCCAGTATTAGAATGGACAGGCAATAGTTCAACACCTAAGGGTAGGTTTATTTCCTACCTTAAGGCCTACAAACTCATTTCCAAAGGATTTCTATATCATATAGTTCGAGTCAAGGATTTCAACTCTGAGGCCCCAACCATTCAGTTAGTCCTAGTTGTTAGCGAGTTCCCATATGTATTTCCTGAAGATCTTCCCAGAGTTCCCCCTGAACGGGAAATAGACTTTGGAATAGATCTCCTCCCAGATACTCAGTCAATCTCCATCCCTCCTTACAGAATGGCTCCAACTGAGCTTAAAGAGCTGAAGGAGCAACTAAAAGATCTTCTTGACAAGGGTTTTATCAGACCCAACATCTCTCCCTGGGGTTCTCCAGTGTTATTCATGTGTAAGAAAGACGGTACTCTCAGAATGTGCATAGATTACCATTAGTTGAACAAGGTCGCCGTTAAGAACAGGTACCCTCTTCCTAGAATTGATGATCTGTTTGATCAATTTCAGGGAGCTAGTTGTTTCTCCAAGATCGATCTTACGTCAAGGTACTATCAGTTAAGAGTTAGAGAGAGTGGCATACCAAAAATAGCATTCAGAACTCGGTATGGTCACTACAAGTTTTTGGTGATGTCCTTTGGGTTAACAAACCCCCCAACAGCCTTCATGGATTTGATGAATACGGTTTTCAAGAAATACTTGGATATGTTTGTCATTGTATTTATTCACGACATTATGGTGTACTCCCGAAATGAAAAAGATCATGCCAATCTCCTAAGTTTGGCATTACAGACTCTCAGAGATCGCCAGTTATTCACCAAGTCCAGCAAGTGTGAATTATGGTTGAAGCCTGTGACTTTCTTGGGTTATGTGGTCTCAGGTGAAAGGATACAAGTAGATCCTCATAAGATAGCAGCAGTGAAGGATTGGCCCAGACCAACCTCTCCTACTAAAATCAAGATTTTTCTAGGCTTAGCGGGTTATTACCGATGGTTTGTGGAAGGTTTCTCCTCCATAGCGTCTCCTCTGACCAAGTTAACTCAGAAGAAGGTGAAATTCCAGTGATCATACGAGTGTGAGAAGAGTTTCCATAAGTTGAAGAATTGACTCACTACCGCTCCAATGTTAACCTTACCGGAAGGATTAGATGGGTTAGTTGTTTATTATGACGCTTTCAGAGTTGGACTCGATTGCGTTCTGATTCAGCGGGGCAAAGTGATAGCCTATGCCTCTAGACAGCTCAAAGTTCATGAGAAGAATCATCCAACTCATGACTTGGAGTTGGTAGAGGTGGTATTCGCGTTGAAAATATGGAGACACTACTTGTACAGGGCTCATGTGGATGTGTTCACAGATCACAAGAGCCTTCAGTATGTGTTCAGCCAGAAGGACCTCAACCTGCGCTAGACAAGGTTGTTGGAACTGCTAAAGGATTATGACATGAGTGTGTTGTATCACCCGGGTAAGGCCAATGTGGTGGCTGACACCCTAAGCAGACGGTCAATGGGAAGTGTGGCTCATATTAGGGAAGGCAAGAAGGAGTTAGCGAAAGAAGTTCATAGGCTAGCTCAGTTAGGGGTACAGTTGGTGGATTCAGGTGAAGGTGGCGCAGTAATGCAAAGAGGGTAAGATTCATGCTTGGTAGTTGAAGTCAAATCTAGAAAGGATGAGGATCCCACCTTACTTAAACTTAAGGAAGCAGTCTTCAGAAAAGAGATAGAAACTTTCTCCCAAGGAGGAGATAGGGTGCTCTGTTACCAGGGCAGGTTGTGTGTACCGGATGTTGGTAAGTTGAAACAACAAATATCGGCCGAGGAACATAGTTCGAGATACTCTATTGACACCGGTGCTACTAAAATGTACCGTAACTTGCGGGATATTTACTGGTGGAACGACATGAAAAGGGATATCGCCGAATTTGTAGCATAGTGCCTGAATTGCCAGCAAGTCAAGGTAGAACACCAGAGACTCAAAGGAATGACTCAAGAAATCAGTATACCCACATAAAAGTGGGGAAGAAGTGAATATCGACTTCATTACGGTTCTACCTCGGACTCGCCGATAGCATGACTCAATCTGGGTGGTAGTAGATCGGATGACTATGTCAGCATATTTCCTCCCTGTTAAAACTACAGACTTAGCTAAGGACTATGCCAAACTTTACATGCCAGAGTTAGTTATACTTCATGGGGTGCCATTGGACATTATTTCAGATAGGGGTACCCAGTTCACCTCCCATTTCTGGAAGTCTTTTCAGAAGGGACTTGTCACTCAGGTCAAGCTCAGTACAGCTTTTCACCTGCAGACAAATGGGCAAGTTAAGCGGACTATTCAGACTCTAGAAGATATGCTAAGAGCATGCGCGATTGATTTCAAGGGTAATTGGGATGACCATTTACCTCTTATCGAGTTGGCGTACAACAACAGCTACCATTCTAGTATCCATATGGCCCCATTTGAAGCATTGTATGGTAGAAGGTGTAGATCTCCTATAGAATTGTTCGAAGTTGGGGAAACTACCTTGATAGGGCCAGACTCAGTTCATGAGGCAAGGCAAAAAGTTCAGCTCATCCGAGAAAGGTTAAAAAAAGCTCAGAGCCGCCAGAAATCTTATGCCGATGTGAGGAGAAGAGAGTTGGAGTTTTTAGTTGATGACTGGGTATACTTGTAAATTTCACCCATGAAAGGGGTGATGATGTTTGGAATGAAAGGAAAACTCAGTCTGACGTATGTGGGACCTTATAGAATTTTGAGGCGTATCAGCAATGTGGCCTATGAGTTAGAGTTACCTTCAGAGCTAGTAGTTGTACATCCAGTTTTCCATGTATCACTTCTGAAGAAGTGCATCGGAGATCGAACTTTAGTCATGCCATTGGACAGCGTGGGAATAAAGGATAGTCTCTCATATGAGGAGGTACCAGTCCAGATCCTTGACCGTCAGGTTCGTAAGCTAAGAAACAAAGAGATAGCTTCAGTCAAGGTTTTATGGAAAAATCAGCAGGTTGAAGGAGCTACGCGGGAGGCTGAAGCAGATATGATGGCCAAATACCCACATTTGTTCTCTACCGGCTCTAGCACAGTTTGAGATATTAGTTTTGACCCTACAACCCAATTTTGTTTTCATGAATCAATTCAGTTATTCAAGTCTCTTTTATGTTTTTGAATGTACGTATGAAAAGAGAATTCAGTTCAGTTATGTATTTTAAGACGAAGGTAGTTGTTCCATCAGTTTTGGTGTTAAATGAATAGTATCTAGAACCTTGATTGTTATTCTTTTCTTTCCTTTGTGATTTCTTACATTTGAGGACGAATGTTTCCAAGGGGGAGATATTGTAATGCCCCGAAAAAGTAAAATCAATATTCGCGACTTAAAATAGAAAAATCAGGAAAATTGCAGAAATATTGCAGGATGGCCCACCTGACAAGTCGTTAAGTAACCTAACAACTGGTTAGGTGAGCCGTGAGGAGAAGGCTAGATAATGTAAAGGATGGAGGCAATGTACCTAACAAGGGACGTCATGAGTCGTGGTCACTGACCACGACTCGGTAAGTCACCCGTGGTCAGGTCTGAGTTGAGAGTATATTTAGTTAACTAGTGTACTTGACAAGTGGGTGCAACGAGTCGTTATCTGTGCCGATGACTCGTTAAGTGACTCGTTATTGGACATAGAATTAAATATCAAGAATGAGACAGTGTGTTCCATGACTGGTGACCACGAGTTGTGATCACAGACCACGACTCGTTGGGTCCCTCGTGGTGACCTACTGAGGATCCCATGCAGTGTACTTGACGGGAGTGACCACGAGTCGTGGTCAGTTACCACGACCCATTAGGTCACCCGTTAGGGTCACCTGATAGTTTTTCTCAGTGTTTAATAAGGGCTATTTAGTAATTTCCTATTCTCCTAAGCTTTCAACCACGTTGTTTTGGACGTAAAATCAGACTTATTAGAAGGTTTGGACGATTCCTCCCCTCATTCTCATGTTTATTCTCAGGAAACTTATCCAAAGTCCTCTCAAGAAACTCTCAAGCAAGCTTAGGGTTCTCATCCATTGTAGCAGTTCAAGTCTTCTTCTCCGGGAGAATTTTAGTCAGGTATATGAGAATTCAATAAGGAAATTATCCTTCCCTTGTGCTCCCCAAAATCTTCCCATAATCTCCCTATCAGTTCTAGCCATGAGCTTTCGAATACGAATGAATTTCATGTTAGTTTTCGTTAACTTCATCTAGAATAATATCCATGCTGATTGTCCATATTATCTTTATCAGTTCCTAATTAATTTGTCAATGTTCGTACAAAAGTGAATTTAAGCCCTAACTTTCGAGTAATGACTTTTTCTTATTATATGTCATCTAGTGAATAAAGATTGTTTTGGGCTGAATTTCCTAGAAATTCTTACTGTATATATGTTGAGCAATTATTCCATTGATAAGAATTAGTTTAGCCTTGTCGGGTGAGATTTCTTTAATTCTTGAGATTTCAGCATATTATGAAAATTCCCGTGTTGTGGGGATAAGTTGAGTTCTCTATTAGCTGTTAGTAATTCAGACCAGCTAGAATGTAGAAAATCTCTAAATCATCCAAAAAATTGTGAACTAGTCAGTTTGACTTCAGTCTTTTCCCGAGGTGTCAGTGGTGCCTCTTAGTTTTCAAAATTAGA
>JACEIK010013732.1:7367-21256 GCA_018107945.1 Datura stramonium
CGTGTCACGGAGCCAACGCGGTGGCCCCGCCTCCGTGACACGGCGCCATCGCGGAGGGGCTCTGCCTCGGCGCCTCCCGCGGTGGTTCGACAGGATTTTCTTCCGATCTTTTCTCGGGCCTTTTCCTAGCACGTATGACTTTCAAATATGCTTAACCAACGTGCGAATAGGTCATCTAGATGCCGGGAATCTTACGGGGTGTAACAATTGGCTTAGTTTTTTATAGAGGTCGGCATTAAAAAAGATGAAGCTAATCTTCCTCTACCCATAGTAGGGCACTTGGTTTGCAAAACGATTGATATCATGAAGGTTAAGGAGCTAGCCTGTAACACCCCAAGAGTTCCTTAGACCAAGCCCAAGCTTGGAATAAAATACCAGAAAAATTGTCTTAGAACAACTCAACTAACGATCCATTCTCATGAAAAATGACCCGTTAAAAGAGTAGTTTTAAGCTCCATCAAATTTCCTCTAGGGTACCAATAAGCCATAGAACAACTCATCTAAAGAAGTAACGAGTCATCATGTTGCTCGTTGTAACCCAGTCCAGAAGCCTACTAAATTCCTTCTCTTTAACACGGGTTAGATGACGAGTCATTTTTTGATATAACAACTCATACTCTATAGCCATTGGGTGAAATCTAGAAAATGTTTAAGTAACCCCAGTAACAACGTATAGAAAGAATGACCCCTTATTTCGAATAACGGATCTTCATGTTCATCCGTTGGGATATATCAAGAGTTGGTTTAAAACTCTTCTAGTGAATATGAGTGGCAAACCCGTTGTCCCATCCAACGAGTCATTGTTCCCATATGTTGTTCAAGTCCAAAAATCACTCAAAATTTCTAGGAATAGACAACGAATAGTGACAAAGACCTATTGTTGCATTCCACGAGTCATCTTGTCAGTCCGTAGGTCGAATCAAAAAACTAAATGTTCAAGGCCCAAGACTAACGTCTTGTTCCAATGAGTCGTGGCCACAACCAATGATTCATTTTGTGACCCGTTCAATTCTGACGGGTAGTTTTTCAGACTTTCTTCCTAGGGTATATTGGTAAATTTCCACTATTTTAATGCCTACATTGTTTTGGGGTGAATTCAGGGGTTACAGGAAGTTAGTTGATCTTCTTCCCTCATTTTCTCACTTTTCTCCCAAGAACAGAATGTTAGAGCTCAAGATCTCTCCTCCTCCAATTAAGAAATTCAAGGCTTCTTCTCAGGGACCTTCTTATTTAGGTATGTAGGATTTCAACAAGGGATTTCTTTCCCCCTTGTGTCCCAAATTATTTCTCATAAAACTTTCTAAATTCTAGTATTCTAGAAGTTTTAAACTACGATTTTAAATTAGTTAAGAAATTCTTTAAACCTTGTTAAATCTCTATGTTTGTATAATCTTACCTAGCTGAAATTCATGTCTTAGTTTTATTCATACAGATTGCCTTTTTAACCTTGATCCTAGGTATGATATTTTGTAGAAAACATGCATGATTTAGTACTCAGATATGAATGTTGTAGTGTTATTATATTTTTACTTGAGTTATGCATGTTAGTGCAAATGCACAAATGGAAAGTTAATGCTTTAGTATGTTTAGTCTCAAAATTTCAGTCAGTACTCAGTATCCTATTTCTCTGGAAATGTCAATTTATCAGTTTGACTCTTTGTCTATCTTTTGAAAAAGTCAGTAAACTCAGTAGTATTGGTTTTTCAGCTTGTTAGTCATTTTGTAGTCGGTTACAACTCTTTTAGATAAAGAAACTCTGACAAATCTTATAAAATAGTTTCTTTTAGGTCCTTAGACTCTCAGAACACTTTAGATAAGTATTTCTGACTTAGTCCTAGGACATTAGTTTTAAGCTATCATCTAGTTAGATATAACTAGGTTTCTAGTGGGAGTAATTCTTAGCAACGAGTTGGCTAGGGTTCACTGCACCTAGGTTCCAACAACTACGTTACCACCATAGGGTATTAGCCCGAATGGGTCGTATACAGAGATCGCTCAGTTCAGCTACAACACCCTTGCAAGGTATAGTGGGCTCCCTTCGGTAGGGTGTATATGTCAAACTCCACATCTAGCTCACGTGATTATATGTCAATTATAGACTCTCCCAAAATATAGTTTTTTCCAGTACAATCATGATTCTCAGTCCAGTCCAGACATTCAACTTTCAGTCTTTTTTGCAGTATTACAGTTCAACTTACTATTACTCAGTATATGTATGATTTAGTTTCTTCTCACATACTAACTACATTCAACATACCTTTATATGGTATATCATTTTATTATATAGTCTGAAGTACCCATCCTCAGCACCCCAGCTAGTCTCTCGGTGATTCCCAAACAGCTTTAGTAGGGAGTCCTCATTTGCTGAGGGCTAGAGTTTCATTTATAGTTTTATTTCTTTATTTAGTTTCAGAAAATAGAGTTAGCTGGGTGTTTTTCCCAACAACTCATCAGCTAATTTTAGAAGGCTTTTAGACAGATTTATAGATTCACTTTTAATATTTAGACTTTTTTCAGATTTTTTTATCATTCAGTATTTGTATACTTATTTAGTCATCTTCCAATTTATTATTATTATTTTTAGTAGATTAGTTTTAGTAGAAGTATGCTTTACCATGAGTTTGCTTGTGGTCATTTGTGAACCTAAGTATTGTGTCGCGTCTAGGGTGTGAACTCGGGTCGTGACAAGCTTGGTACCAGACCATTAGGTTTAGAGTATCCTAGGATGTCTGAAAGTTATTTCAAGTAGAGTCCTTTCATGGGTATGAAGTGCGCCACACTTATGAGGGGGAGGCTACAAGACATTTTTAGGAAAATTCCCTTTCTTTAAAATTCTTATTGTGCATATAGTGTTGTTCTCCAAAATTTTCTCCTAACTCGTACTCTACCCTTTTCAACTAATGATGCCTCCCAAAAGAGGAAATAGAAGGAAGACCAAAAATGCTAACCAGCCAGCCCCACTAGCTCTAGAGGCACCTAAGGATTATCAAGTGTCACAAGTGGAGTTTTTTGCTGCTATTCATACTGGCTCAATCAATGACCAACCAGGTTATCCAGCAGATCATCGTGCTAGTAAAATTAATGGGTCTACAGCTGCTGCTAGAGTCCGAGATTTTACTCGGATTAATCCCCCAACATTTCACAGGAGTAAAGTAGATGAGGAACTACATGAATTCATTGATGAGATTCAGAAGATTACTCAAATCATGGGTGTTACCTCTGCAGAAAGTGCTGATCTAGCTGCCTATCAGTTAAAAGGTGGCTCAGATTTTGTATAAGTAGTGGAACGAGGGAAGGCGAAATGCAACGAGTTTGTGACGGCATCCTTGACAAGTTTTTTCCCATGGAGTTAAGGGAAGCTAAAGCTGCTAAATTTATGAATTTGAGGAAAAATAACATGATAGTATAGGAGTATGCATTAAAGATCACTCAACTATCAAGGTTTTCTACAAAAATTGTTCCTGAGCCAAGAGATTGCATGCTCAAGTTTGTGAATGGAGTATCGAAGCTGGTATTCAAGGAATGCAGAACGTCTATGATTATCAAAGACATAGACATCTCCAGTCACTTTATCTATGGACAATAGATAGAGGTAGAGAAATTGAAGGAGATAGGAAGGGAAAGTAAGCGGGCGAGGAAAAGTTAGTCTGAGTATTTCCAACAGAGGCCAGGCGGTGGTAATCACATCAAGTAGCAGCAATAGAGGCCTCCAGCACCTTCTTCAGCCAGTGCCCCATCTTCCAGGCCTTGTAAGGATAGAAGAGGTAGGACATCAGGCTCCTCGTCCCAGAGCCATGTCTCCAGTAGCCGCACTTTTCCAACATATCCTAATTGTGGGAAGAACCATCCAGGGGAGTGCCTTCTAGGAAAATATGGTTGTTTTGGGTATGGCTGGCTGGGAAATCAATTAAGGGATTACCCCGACAGCAGGACCGATGAAGGCCAAGTCCACCGTATCAGCAGCTCCGCCAGGTCATCCAGCTCAACAGGGTACTACCTCAGGTACAGGTGGCGATTAGCGCCAATACTATTTCTATGCTTTATCCTCCCATCAAGACTAGGAGAGCTCACCTGATATAGTCACTAGTATGTTATGCCTCTTTCAGATAGATGTTTATACTTTACTAGATCCAGGAGCCACACTTTCCTTTATGATTCCTTACATTGTTGTCAAGTTTGATATAAGTCCAGAAATCCTCTCAGAGTTATTTTCAGTCTCTACTCCAGCTGATGAATTAGTTAGAGCTAGTGGGGTGTATACGGATTGTTTGGTAACAGTGTTTCGTGAAGTCGCCTCAGTTTATCTAGTAAAGCTACATATGGTCAATTTTGACCTTATTCTTTGCATAGACTGGTTACTTCTTTCTATACCTCAGTTGACTATAGAACCAGAGCTGTTAGATTTTAGTTTTCTAATGAACTAGTCCTAGAATGGAATTGTAGTATCTCAATACCTAAGGGTCGGTTCATCTCATACATTAAGGCTAGGAAAATGATTGCTAAGGGGTACATGTATCATTTGGTCAAGGTCAAAGATTCTAGTTCCAAGGCCCCCGAAACTTCGATCAATTCCAGTTGAAACTGAGTTTCCTGAAGATCTCCCTAGAGTCCCTCCCGAGCATGAAATAGACTTTGGCATAGACCTTATCCTAGATACCTAGCTTATCTCTATTCCTCCTTATTGAATGGCTCTAGTCGATCTTAAGGAGTTGAAGGAACAGTTGAACAACCTTTTAGATAAGGGATTTATCAAACCTAGTATCTCTCCATAGGTTGCCCCAGTCCTATTCGTGCGAATGAAAGAAGGTATAGTCAAAATATGCATCGACTACCGCCAGTTGAACAAATTCACAGTCTAGAACAGGTATCCTCTACCAATGATTGATGTCTTATTCGACCATCTTTAGGGAGCTAGTTATTTTTCCAAGACAAATCTCAGATCAGTATACCACCAGCTTAGGGATAAAGAATGTGACATTCCAAAAACAGCCTTCAAAACTCTGTATGATCACTACAAATTCATAGTTATCCTTTTGGACTAACCAATGCTCCTGCATATTTTATGGATTGGATGAACAGGGTATTCAATCCATACCTAGACATGTTTTTTATTGTCTTTATAGACGATATTTTTGTTTACTCTAGAATGGAGGAGGAGCATGCAGACCATCTAAGGATAGTGTTACAGAACTCTCAAGGACCACCAGTTGTTCGCCAAATTTAGCAACTATGAATTCTGGCTTAAATCAGTTGCCTTCCTCGGTCATGAGGACTCCATAGAGGGTATTATGGTGGATCCTCTGAGGATAGCAGCAGTTAACGACTTGCCAAGACCCGCATCTCAATAATACTTTAGGAGTTTCATGGATCTAGCTAATTATTACAATCGATTTGTTGAATGTTTCTCATGCACATAAGTTGACCCATAGGCTTTCCCTTTGTGTAACTCGCCACTAATGTAGAGTTGCTACACATAAACTCAATTAGGGCTTGGAGGTCTTGATGTAGGCTAGTGGTAAAGGTAGGATAACTTTTAAGCTTTAGTGACTACTACCTCCCTAATGGCCTTTTGTGACTCTTATTGCATATTGTATTCTCCTATTAGATTACCCTCACCTTATCTCTCCTTAACATCATTTCCACTTTCAATACAAGCGTCCTCTTTACCTCTCCTTAGGAATCACTTTTCATCTAATTTGAGCAAGAGGTAACATCTTTTACAATTCAATTCTTTTCACTCAAGCAATTCACTTATTCTTTTCACAATTTGGTACTACCTTACATTAAAGTTCACATTGTTTTTCCCATTTTCCTTCTTGCAATCCCCAAACTTAGGTTATTGCCTCATCTTTCCCTTTTCTATTCCAACCCTTTGGGACATCGAGCATTATGTTTGCATTTCTTATTACAATTAGGACCTGGGAGGATGGGAGCTAAAGAAGGATTACAAAAGGAGTATTGGGCTTGTAATGTAGTTTCCAAGATAAAGTCTTAAACTAACAACATTGGCTAACAAGGATTCATGTTCATGGAGGTCATATGGATATAGTAGCTATCCAAAAGAAAGCCTAACATCATCTTTTATGTGGAGCTACATCTAGGATTTTGCATTGAGTTACTCTTGGGGCATGTTCTAGACAATTGTTTATGCAATAGAATTAAACTAAACCTTTCCACAAAGCATCATCCCCAAAGGGTTTCCTACAATTTCCATTCTCACATCAAGAATCATAAAACAAAATCACATAAGAATCAAGAAGCCAAACAGAGAATGTGCAATTCATGGCAAAAGTGTACTCAACTTCTCAAAATCAAATTCCCCTTTCTTTTAAAAATTCATTTTTTCAACAATCGTGACATTTAAGATAATTTTTCTGGTGGTACCTCTCGGAAGCCATTGCAACCATTGACAAAAAAATTTAAACTCAACATTTTTCCTTTAAAAAGTTGTCTCTCAATCAACCATTGGAAAATGCCACCTAGTTTGACAATAAAAGAAAGAAAAGAATAGAAAATATCTCCTTGAGAAAGAACTGTGGTATAAACAATACCCATAGGAGTTTATTCACTAGCTACTATAAACAAAAGACAATAATTGAAATTTGGGTCTAGAAAATTTGGCAATTTTAAAAAGACCCAATAATTGACACTAACAATTTACAAGAAATTGTAGTTTTTCATTCATCACGAGCCCAACCATCACGAGTCTGATAAAGGCTCAATGACCAACCATATCACAAACAAGATTTTCAATTCCACCTGACAAGGGAAACAATACATCAGTCAACATACCCGAAAAGGGCACAAGAATTTAACAATAGCAATCACAAGAGAGACAATCATAAGAAAGACACTCTTCCCACCCCCAACTAATTGAGAACATTGTCTCCAATGTGCAAGTTAAGAATAATTATTGAAAAGAGGGCTCCCTAAATGATTTAATGAGGGGAACGAGGAATCTAGGAGTATGTGGCCTTATCAAACCACCATGCAACAATCTCGAATGCGGAGGGCATCAATGGATAAGGTGGATGCGTGAGTGGTTTTCCTAGTAAAGCTACTCCTCAATGGTCTTGGGGGGTTCTTAGTGCATGATAGGAAGTTTCATCCACCCCATCGTGCTGCCATGATGGATCCACCTCATAGGCAGTGCTCATCCTTGGATGGGGTGGTCTGTTGTGGTAGATTTCCTCATCCGATATTATCTCAGATGGGCTACCATATCCCACGCATCAATCATTTGGTGGTTTCTTCTACAGGCTGGTTGGGTATTATAAGGGGTTGGTATATTCATATTGATATCCTTTGGTGGCACTGCCTCTTTTTGGTTTTCAAGTTTTGTCCTTATGTTCGCTACTTCACTTTCCAACACTTCAACTCTCACACATAAACCTCCCAATTTTTCAATGACCAGTTTCACGGCCTTTTTGTTGGCTTGCTGAATCATCGAGGGATGGCCTTTGCCAGTTTCCACAATTGAGCTTCATGGGTCTGCACCTTATGTGCTATTTCAATGATGTTTATTGTTGGTGAAGAAGTAGCCCTATTGTTTGGTGATGAATTTTTTGATCTTTCATTGGGCCTTGAAGGTGAAGGCGTTTATGGTTCCATGGCCAACTTGAAGCATTTAGAACTTGGGTAATCCTTGTCTGTTTTAGTACCTAGAGTAATCCCTCCCTCAGCCCTCATTGTTTTCTCCAATGGCCTGAACAAGGGACAATTTGTACGAAGGAAAATAAGTCTAATGAGAACAGGATAGGGCATAGAAGTTGTTTTTTGCCTGGCCTTCCTTTTGAATTGCTCAACAATAATCTCCCCTACCTTTATGTGTCGTTGATCCATGATGCGTGCCACCAGGATGACGGTCTCAAAGGGAACGTGATTTGTGTTCTTGGAGGGAATGATACGAGCAAATACAAACTCAAGCCAGATTCGTACTTCAAATTTGAGGTCATGTCGGCGAATCACGCCTTTTGTTTTATCCCAATGCGGTTGACCTACGACAATTATCTCTGCCACCCATTCAAATTGATCATCTTTGTCAGCAAATTTTCTTTTTAAATCTCGACTTGGACCCACTGGGTTAGCAGTGAGTTTGTAATTTATCAACTCATTAGAATTTTAAGAATGAGCTTTGTCTTAGTTTTTATGTCTTTTAGTTGAATTTTGTGCCCTTTTTTCCTTTGGATTTATAGGTACCTAATTTGAATAGAAGGAGCATGAAGTTGAGTAAAAAGGATGAGATTCAAGTGAAAATCGACGCTGCACCGGAGAACACTGGCGAAACGCCGGTCAACAGTAGGCACTCACTAGTTTAATGAAACAACTGCACCCAGCAGCTCGCAGACAGCAACTAGCGATCCACCGGTTCAATCAGCAAAATGTGTTGGACTTTACTGGACAATTGATGAGTGGCTCGTGGATAGAAACCGGTGAATCACCAGAGAAATTTTAGAAATTCTCTTGACTTCACTGGACCACAGAGGAAATCAACCGACGGCTCGCGGATAGCAACCGATAAACCGCCGGAGATATCGCAAGTGAAAGACGCCTGGGAAAAATATGCATCTCTAAAATAGAGGAGAATGTCATGACCTACTTTTGTATATATTCTAGAAAAAGTACACTAAACAGGGGACTGAATATTCCCATTACTTTTGAGAGAGAGAGAGAGAGAGAACTCTATTGGAGAAGAGGAATTATTTTCAATATTACTTTTTCATCTTCATCTTCTTCATCAAGGTATAACCACCATTGCAAAGATATTTTGATCTTGATTTTGCTTACTCTTAATGATGAAATTATTGAGTTTATTGATAATTATGCACTTGTGTTTCTCATTTATCAGTAGCTAAATCTATTGCTGGAGGTGTATGATGATGGGTGTTTCATTTGATAGCGTATTGCTAGATTTGTCTTGTTATTACTTAATTAGTGTAAATCTATTGAATGCTCCTCAAATTATAATGATTACTCATAGTTGAAAATATGGGTATTGTTTTATTACATGATTTTAGCTTGAAAAAGATGAATTAAGTAATGGGGGAGAATTTAATAGTAGATTGGGATTTGATTATGTGGACTTGGTCTAGAAATAGCTAAAAACCATGATCATAATCCCTTTAGAGGTTGATGGATAGAAATGGCTAAGCCCGTAATCTAAACCACATTGGAATAGTTGAATTATACCTTGAGGTTTGAAAGGGATTGAGGATAAGGAACCCAAGTTGTTGAAAAAGATCAGGCTCCATCTTTTTCCAAGGTTATTTACACATATTATTAATAATTTGACTATCCAATATATCCCGATTTGACTGAAATCCCATCTAATCACACCTCTAGTCTTTTCTCATTATTGTTTCTCAATTTTGGTTATCTTGCTCTCTTGATTAGTAGATCTTAGAGTCCACAATATTATTGCATTCACTTCCCCCAAAATTTACTTTTACGTCATAATTTAGATGCAAATCAAATCAATTAAATTCACTAAATAACTCTTGAGTAAATCATTCTCTATTCTTTATGGGATTCGATCCCGACACCTGTTGTGTGCTCTCTAAATGAGCAGTGTAGTTTGAGCATTATCAAAAATGGCGTGGTAACCTGGGTATAGCACTTGATATCCTTGAGTTGTTTGTTAATTTTAATTGATTAAGCATCTTATTTTTTTTTGACATTGTTCTTGTTGTTGGTCAATTAGGGTGTACCCATATGAGACATCATTTGCAAGCGGGTGATAGTTTGGTGGAAAGAAATATAGAACATGAAGAGGATAACCCCATCACGCCTAAGGTTGCAGGTGTCATTCACCTACCAGCTACGGTAGGGAATGCGGTGTTTCATGCCACTAGTACAATATTGCACCTACTGCTGATGAAAGTACTCTTTCTAGGTAAACTGAGTGAGGATGCAAACTGCCACTTAAGGAACTTCCTCGAGATTTGTTAACCTTTTAATATAACTAATATAAGTTAAGAGTCTATCAGGTTGAGGCTTTTCCCATTTTCCCTAATTGGAGAAGAAACTATGTGGTTGGAAGAATTGCCTCTGGGATGCATCACCTCATGGCAAGACTTGACAAAGGCATTTTTCGATTGATTTTTACCTCCTTCAAAGATGTTGTAGCTGAGGGATAACATTACAAACTTTAGGCATCAGCCCAATAAATTGAGTTGATTTCCTTTGGGATGGTGGGAACTTCTTGGCCCCATATTAGCACCAATGACAAAAATGGAATCTTATCAACTCTACCTTTATGCTTCAAGATGTCCTGATGAGCTCTATAAGAGGCATAAAACTCCTTTACCAACTCAGGAAAATAAGGGTCCAAGGGCATTGTGAAGGGCTCCGAATCTCGAATTTGACATTGATCATAAATATTTGGAAAGTCATCCTCGAAAAAGTCAACCTCAAATCAAGCTTTTGTCGTGATAGACTGGCGATCTTTACACTGAACATAGTAACTCTTCATTTTATTAAGCCCAAAGCGAAGTTGATCCATCCGCGTTTCCTTATTAGACTCTACACCTAGAGTTGTAGCATTAGTTATTGGTGTTTTCCCTTTGCCACGTTGTTGAGAGGTGGATGATGAGTTGGAAATTTACCAACTCATTAGGCTCCTAATCATCAGTTTTTGCTTAGTTTTCGAGTCATTTATGTGGATGTGAGAGGGAGGAGCCAAAGATAAGGGAAATTTTGAGCATAAAAAGAGGTGCAAGGACATGCTTTGAATTAGCTAAACGTGAATCTAAAAGGGTGAAACGCGGCCGAAACACTGGAGCCACTGCCCATACCGGCTAAACAACCGGCGGTTCATGGAATGGCACCGGCTAAAATCCTATGGAACTGCCGGTTCCCTCTATCGGAGAAGTCTTTTCATGTAGCCATAGTTTGGCTCTCTACGAATTGCCACTGGAGAAACGCCAGTTCCTCACTGGAGAGCCCGTTAATGAAGGGTAAAAGGGTCTAAAAAGGTCTCAAAAGCGTCTAGAAGCTCCAAGGACATTTGGGGAAAGTTGTACATAAGAAAGTTCAGATATATAACCTCCATTGTACACCAACCAATTCATTCATCAATTCAATCATCTAGACTTCATCTTCTTCATAGAATTCTTAGTAAAATCTTTTCTCCATAGATTTGTAGAGTTAGATAGTACTTTTCTTCTTCTTTTTTAACACATTTTGGGGGAATTCTGCCATTGTTATAAGAGCTTGTGAAGCTAATGCAATGAATGTGAGGGCAATCCTCTTAAGTTGCAGAGAATAATGGCTGAGTTGCCGAAGAAGGAAAAATCCACAAATAATCAGCTGAAGGACATTTGGAGAGACATATCTAGCATGAGCCAGAAAGATGAATCGCATGGCACAATGATCAAGCAGATTGAGCAGCAACTAGGTCAGATGTCTGCATCCCTAGATCAGAGACAGAAGGGCACACTTCCTAGCAAAAAAATCAAAATCTGAAAAATGACAGTCACTGCATGGCTGTGATGACTAGGAGTGGAAAGACCACCATCAACCCCCCTTGCCAATTGTAGTTGAGATGGAGAGACAGAAAGAGATCGATCTGAATAAGGAAGATGAGATTGCTGAAGAAGATCTTACAGGTGAGGTTGAATTAACCAAGGCTGCAAGTGATGCAAAGGAGTCTAGAGCTGATAAGGGGAAGGAAAAAAGGTGTAACTCAGATTTATAGGCCTATCCCTCGACCACCGCCATCATTCGCTCAGAGGATAAAGAAGAGGGCAGAAGATGGGAAGTTCCAAAAGTTCTTGGCAATGCTAAAATAGTTGTCTATGAACATCCCATTGGTCGAGGCATTGGAGCAGATGCCTGGCATGCCAATTTTATGAAGGACTCGGCGACTAGAAAGAGGTCCATGCGCTATGAGCCAGTGGGTAACTTACATTATTGTAGTGCCACAGCCTCACGGGTCCTTGTGCAGAAAAAGAAAGACCAAGGTGCCTTCACCATTCCGTGAAAAATTGGTGACTTTGAGTTTGCAAAGGCATTATGTGACCTAGGTGCTAGCATCACTTGATGCCATTAGTTGTGTTCAAACAGCCAGGCTTGGGAGCCCCCACATCGATTACGATGCGGCTATTAATGGTGGACCGCACAGTTAATAAGCCAGTGGGAATCCTTTTTGATGTGCTAGTCAAGGTGGACAGATTTATTTTTCCAGCTAACATAGTGATCCTAGATTGCGATGTCAATTTTGAGGTCCCTATCATCTTGGGGCGACCATTACTTTCCACTGGGAGAGCTTTGGTGGATGATAAGGTTGGCCAGTTGAAGTTTAGGTTGAACAAGGAGGAGGTCACCTTCAATGTCTGCCAGTCAATGAAACAACCCAATGAGTTTAGGGTAGTGCCAGCAATTAAGGATGATTCTGAGTTTCTTGATGAATTCTGAGTAGTCAAGAGACTTACATCATGACGCAATGTTAAATCAAGCGCTGAAGCCTCCCACTGTCTATGTCACTGAGGCGAAGGATGCCTATGAGTTTATCACAGACTGCCATGAGAGACTGCATAAGATGGGGGAAATAGAGAATTATGGGGTGGAATTTGTTACTTTTCAGCTGATGAGAGATGCCAAGCTTTGGTGGAGAGCGTTTGTAGAATGCAGACCGGTGGGGTCACCACCATTGATATGGACTTAATTCTACTCCATTTTTCTGGAGAAGTATGTGCCTCATACCGTGCGAGATCAAAGGTGTGATGAGTTCACTAATATTGAGCAGAGAACCTCCTTAGTTGCAGCCTATGAGGCCTGGTTCCACTCATTGTCCAGGTATGCCCTAACATTACTACCCATAGAGCAAAAGAGTATCAGGCTGTTTTTGAAGGGCCTGAATGTGGGACTCTAGTTATCAGCTTTGTAGATAGTGTTAGCAGGTAAGACATTTCAGGAAGTGGTGGAGTTTGTGAAGAATGTTGAGGGGGTTAAGAAAGATGGCTATGAAAAAAATGCCGAGAAGAAAGTTTGGAAGGTGGGTAACTTTAGTAGTTCTTTTTCTAGGGTTACGATTCCTTAAGGTTACTCTGGGCGCGCTATTTAGTCGGCTACGCAAGTATCAGCCAGGGGTCAGCCAGGGACCGGTCAGCACCCTTCAGGTACAGTTCACTCAAATTTCAAGGCTCGTCCTATTTCTATAGTTCCTTCCCAGAGGCCAGTGCTTGATAAGGTATGTCATGAATGTGTCGAGTATGGCCATATTCGTAGATGGTGTCCCAAGTTTGGACAGGGTGGATAGATTGTTTCGCACCCAGCTCCCCGAGCTCTAGCTACATCAGGGAGGGGAAGTAGTGCATTTAGCAGGGATCGCCCTCAGCTTTGGCGGGGCAGTCATTCAGTAGGTAGAGGTGGTATGATGAGTTCTTAAGCATGAGCTTTAGCTTAGTTTTCAAGTCTTTTAGATAAATTTTATGCCCTTTTTCCTTTTTATGTGCAGACATTTGAGTTGAAGAAAAAGAGCAAGAAGTGGAATAAAAAGAAGAAAATAAGGTGAAAACCGACGCTCCACCGGAGAACACCGGCGAAACACCGGCCAAACGCAGATGACCACTGCTTTGAGGAACTAAAGCAACCAAAAATCACAGAAATCAACTGGCGACTCACCGGTTAACTCGCCTATAAGTGCCTGAACTTGCTAGATCAACGAGGAAAGAAATCGGCGTAGCGCGATTGAAGGTCGGCGAATCACCGAAGGTCCCACCGAATGGTACTGGAAATCACTGAAGGACTGGGAAGATGAAAAATGATGGTTCACAGAATGTAACCGGTGAACCACCGGTACTTTTTCAAGTGCCAAAACACCTAAGCAGGGGCACTTTCATCCAACAGTGAAAAAAGAGGAGATTGGTTGCCCTATCTTTGTATATATT
>JACEIK010013737.1:11137-22351 GCA_018107945.1 Datura stramonium
TTATGATTTCATTATGATCTTGATCTAAATTAGCCCAACTATGATCTATGCTTTAAGATATGACTTCTCTCAAGTACTTATCATGTATTTATAAGATATCAAGTATATGCATGTCTTACAAGTAAGCATGGATTTCATGATTTATGGATTTATGATTATGGCAAACTCACGGGCCTTATTTCATGGCTAGTTAACGTATTTCAAGCATGCTTATGATTATGATGATTTAACTAGCCCATGATTCTCATGTTTGTTTTTCCTATTATCCTATGAGCACTATATATGTTTTGGGGGTAGTATTTAACACGAACTACACCGAGGTCCAAGCATATCGCGAGTCTCAAAACTACGCGCTAATGTAGCCATGATGGGACCTCCTTTACGACTGTCCTTTTTTCCCCAATGGGCCTTTCATGAGTGATATCATGCCTTTTTCAAGGTTATAACCTTGTAATGGTATAAACACCCTCCCGACTAAGGTTTTATAGGTTGGGCTCCATGTGTGCTCATATGGGGTATGTCGGTTATAAGAATCTCCCCCTGTTCCTCATGACTTATGCATGGTTATGATTATGTACTTTGACTCAAGTCATGTTTAATAAAGCTTTTCTCTTATGATTATGAACATGATTGATTTATAAATGTTTTGAAAACCTTGATCCCTTATGTTTACATTATGATATTTATGTTATGATCATGTTGTCCTACACTTATGAACTTGTAACACCCTGGAAAGGCCTACGTATAGACCCGGGAGTTGAAGTTGAAAATTGCAGAAAGACCTAGAATTTGCACCAGTACGACTCGAGTTACGATTCTAGTGAGTACCTATGACTCGTGACTCTAGTAGTGATGAAATCAGGAGCCTGAGGTTTAGTCACGAGTAGTCCTACGTACCGTGGCGAGAAGGTACGACCCGTGGTTAGGAGTTATGATAAATATCTCAGTGATTCCAAGAGTGAGTCTTCACAGGTCATGGTACGACTCGTAAGATGTAGCAATGAGTCGTGGTGAGGAGTAGTGGTTAAGTCGTATTGGGTCGGGTGGATAGTACCATGGTTGACAGTACGACCTGTAGGATGGTGGTATGAGTCGTGGGTTACCAGTCGTGGCCAAATTCAGAAAGTTGGGAAAAAGGGGTGAAGTGACCATGAAAGGTAACCATGAGTCATGACTTGGTGGTACGACTCGTGGCACGACTCGTGGTCGGGGACAGAACTGCTTTTCAGGGAAATTTCAGTAAGGGCAATTTTGACCTTTCTATGCTTTTGGGACCTAAACCACGTCGCTTTGAGGTCAAAACAGTGTCTTTAAGGGATGAAAAATCCTGTTAAGTTCATTTTAGCAATTTCAAGTGTTGGAGAAGGGAGTAGGAAGGGTTTCAAGCCATTTTCTTCAAGTTCTTCAAGCTCTCACTTATGGTTCTTCAAGGGAGTAGGAAATCACGAAATTTCCAGGTATGTGGGGTTTGAATGGGTAGTTTAGTCCCTACCCATGCTCATTTCTTCCCATTTCCTATGTTTAATTTGCTAAATTCTTGTGGGTCTTTACCCCATTTGCATGATTCCTCAAAAGCTTACATGAACTTGTGATATTATGTTTAATTTGTGGGTTTGAAGTGTGGCTGATTTTACTTGTATATATTTTATATTTCATGATTTAAATATCTAAATGTATGGATGCCCAATTATGGGGAAATTTTTAGTGAATTTCATGGTCATGATGATTCCGAAAGCATGAACGAATTTCTCTTAATTTTTTAAGAATGTCTTCAAGTTTCGATTTCTCATGCTATCATGATCATTTTCTTATGAATTTAAGCATGTCAAGTATGTTTGAAATTATGGGAAATGCCCACATGTTGCTTATGAATTATAACTACGATTTTGGCCGACTCACGAGCCCAATTCCATGGCTAGCAATACAAGCTCTCATGTATGCTATGATTTCCATGTTTCAACTAGCCATGCATGTCATGTTATGAATATTATGAGCACATTGCATGTTTCGGGAGTAGTACTTAACACCGAGTAGGTTCGGGGCCTAGGTTATGCCCTGAATCTCAGAACTATGTGCCACTGTAGGATTATGTTTGGGACCTCCTCAGTGATTTTCCCCTATGCCTTACGGGGCCTTCATGAGTGATATCATGCCTTTCATGGTTCATACCCTTGGCAAGGTATGAACAGCCTCCCGACTAGGGGTACAAGTCGGACTTTATGTGTGCTCATGTGAAGTATGTCCGTTATAGAAATCTCCCATTGTTCCTCATGGTTTTGAATTATGCATGGTTATGTTCTTTTGGATCAAGTTATGATTTATGAAATGTTTTTCCCCGCATGTTATGACTTTGATGGGTTTATGAGTATTTTCATAAATATTGAGCCTTACTATATACTACGATTTCAGTTTTATGATCATGATGTCCCACTCCTATAACTTTCATGTTTTTAAGCATTGTTTGTGTACCTTACATACTCAATACTTTCTGAGTACTGACCCACATATTTTCAGGATCCGGTTTGCAGGTTTAGCATCGTCCCTAGCTTGTGCCTAGTTCCGCTAAGTCTTCAGTGGTGAGTCCTCATGATTTGAGGGCTTCATGTTCAGACCTTGTTTATCTTATGTTTTTAGACTATTTGGGTTAGTTGAGGTCTTGTCCCTTCAACCCGTCTTTTATGAGTAGAGGCTTTCAGACTTTTGTGTAGTATTCAACCGTTTATGTTTAGATCTTGTATTGTTGTTTCCTTTATCTCTCATGATATGATTTTCAGTTAGTTTATGATTTATAAGATAAGTTTTCTGTTGTATATGAATGAATTATTGTTATGGTCACGCCATGGGTTGACTTGGGGTCTCTCGGGACTCCTTGTCCCGTGTCTACGATCCGGGTGTACTCTCGGGTCGTGACAGAACTCTTATGTATTTTATTTGTCCATTTTAGTTACCTTGCATACTCGGTACATTCCAAGTACTAACTGCATACTTTATATTGTATCATCTTATGATACAGGCTCCGAAATCCAGGCTCAGTCCTGCCGATAATCAGATTCCCGGAGTTAGTTTTCCCTAGCCTCAGTTGGTGAGTCCACATCTTGCAAGGGCCATTTCTTATCAGTTGTATTACGTCGAATCAGTTTCAGATTCTAGTGAGTTAGTTGGGTTCTTGTCCCATCAACTCGTTAGTGTTAGAGGCTTTTTCGGACATAGTTGTATTCAACTTTAGACTTGTGTATGTAATCAGATGTTATGTTTGTTTAGGCTTCCGCTATGCTATTTATGATGATCTTCTGCTTAAATATGATCGAGTTAGATGTATGTTCATGCCATGGGTCGACTTGGAGCCTCTCAGTATTTCTTATCCCGTGTCTCGATCTGGGCCTATGTTCTGGTCGTGACATCAACCAACTCCAAGCTTGTGTGCGATATATGAAAACAGTGGTGATGGGGTAGATTCTTGTGGAGCAAATCCAGAGTTAGTGAATTTCGTAGGTAATGTGCAAAGCAGCAATCAGAACTACAGGAATACCTACAGTAGGAACTAGCAGAATCCTAACTTCTCTTGGGGTGGAAATCAGGGGTAGAGTCAGAATTTTCAGCAGCCTCAGCAACAGTATCAGTAGCAGGGTAGGTAGGCTAGTGACCAATCAAGAAACATAGGGGAGATGTTGCAGAAAATCATGGCCAACCAAACTCAAATGGTAGCTGACCAAGAAAAAATAGCAGCAGAGTTAAAAAAATCAACAGCTGGCCACCAAAAATTTGGAGAAGCAGATGGGTCAAATAGCAGCAGCTTAGAATACAAAATCTCAAGGGGGTTTACCAAGTTACACCGATCCAAACCTGAGGCAGGTAATGGCCATAAGTCTGAGGAGTGATAAAGAATTAGTTGATGCACCAGTAAAAGGAGAAGAAAAATAAGGTGCAACTAGTGCTGGTCAGACCAGGTCCTTCAACTGACAAGGGAAAAGAACATAAAGCTACAGAGAATAATTCACAATCAGTGTGCAGCCAATAATGAGACCACCACCTCTATTCCCGCAAAAGCTGCGGAAAAGCTAAGAGGATGCTTTTTTTAAGAAGTTCTTTGACATTTTCAAAGAACTTCAAATAAATTTTCCTTTGATTGATATATTGCAGGGAATGCCCAAGTGTGAGGTGTTGCAGTCCTTTTTGTTCGAAAGAAAGATGTTTCACGACCCGAGCATGGGACCTCGGATCAGGACACGGGACCTGAAACCATGAATGGTTCCAAGCTAACCCATGCAATAAACACAACATAAAAAGGAGCATTACTAAGAATAAATTAAACCATGAACATGATATAAGCGGAAGTCTGCATAACATAAATACATAAGCATAAACACGAGTCAACAATGTTGATCATCTACTAAAGAACTGTTTAAAAGCATCTATATGTAAGATAGGCTGATGGGATAACACCTCCAACTAGCTCGCTAAGTCTGAAACTACAAGACATAGACAAAGTATAAACTAATAAATGTCCTTAGAAGATGAGGACTCACCAAGACTGGAAAAAGATGGACTGATCGGAGGCGAGCTAGCACTGGGACTGAGAAGGATCACCGAAACTTATATCATGAGATGATATAGAATAGAGTATGTGGTCAGTACTTTGAATGTACTGAGTATGTAGAGAAAGTAAATATGCTAGTAAAACGATAGTATGAAATCATGAATACAAATCAAGAGAGATCATGAGAGTAAGGGCAACATGCTAAAAGCCATATATCTGAAGTATACATAATCGTAAGCTATTCATCATAAGCTGAACATAATGATCCAAGATTTAGAAATAGAAAGCATATAGCATGCTATACTTGAAAACATAAGTGAAAACTAATAAACTGATCAATGGGTCAAATATACTATAAAACTTGATATCATATGACATGAACATGAGTATCTAAAAACATGAGGAATAATAGGAGGCTTCGTCATAACCTGCACCATCATGATAGAGCTTACATGATGCCCCAACTATTGTCCCAAGCTTGCCAAGGCTAGGAATGATTAAGGCGTGCTATCACTTTTGAGACCCCATACGATTTGAACATGAATATATACCTAAGGTGGCATGTAGTTCTGAGACTCGGGATTTCCCTAAACCCTTAGCCTACTCGGTTCTAGACACTACTCCCAAAAATATGCATATGGATCATAATCATTATCGTGAAAACATACTTGAACTTGCATGGGCTAGTCAAAATATGAAATCATAATCATAATCGCAATTGTATTTGACATGTAGGAAAATATTCATGAAAGGGTGCCATAGGATTGGCCATGATACTTGAACTTGAATTTCATGAGATAAAAACACATGCTTGAATCAAACTACATAACTTCAAAATCATGGAACCATAAGTTGAGAATTCATAAATATTCGTGAATATATAATTGGTAAGTCATCATACTTGAAATCGTGGATTCATAAGCTTGAAATTCATAAATCATGCATAATAAGGCGTAATTTTCTTAAACTTGTAATCTTACATTAGGAAGTAAATTGAGGGTTAAATATGCCCTAATAGCCATAAAACATCAATTGAAACATGAGAGGATTAAACCCATAGAGATAGCATGAAAGATTTCATGAAAATGGGGTAAAACTCTAGAATTTTAACTTGGCATGCTTAGAGACATGAAATCATAGAATCGAGATAAAATTGGACATGAGGGTGGAAGAATTTCCCCCATTCATAACCCTACATACCTGGGCTTGATGAATTCTCAACTTGATAGGAGACCCAAAAGGAATTGAGGGGAAGATTTGATGAAGAACCCTAGCTTCTCTTGAGGGGATTTGATCTTTACTTACGGATGTTAGGAGTAGAATGTGGGTTTAGGAAGATTAAAATGGTAGTACTATCCTAGGAACAATATATACTTTAGATGTTACTTCTTTGTGTCGTATTTACTGGTTATCTTCTCTAATATTCTTTTATCTTATTCCTTTAGGTCTGGCAATGGGAACACCATCCAGGTCCAGCTCTAGTATTTCAACTTTTGAGCTAATTCAACAGAAAATACATGCTTGCCAATGTCTTGACCGTGATTAAACGGTTATCCAACTTAAGGAATAAAACTAAGAAACTAGTAGAAGAGTATCAGTAATACTCAACACAAAAATAATCTTCCCAAAGTAACATAATTTAGAATGGCTCTAGGATAGTATAAAGATTTAGCTACTTAACGTCATACTCCTCCGGGACAACATGGCTCTGATACTAATTAACTGATCATAGTAACAACTAGAAAATAATAATTTTAAAATACTACAAGGCAGGAGTAAAATGAAAGTAAATACTACAAGTAAATAATAAATTAGAAGTGAAGAAAAATACTTATAAAGAGTTGTTTATTGATAAGAAGGAAAGATAGAGAACACAGGGGGAGAGATATTGTCATGCCCCACCTTGGGAGACATGACTGGCACCTAATACCATACTAGAATCTAGGCTGATCTGGCTGGCGTATGCACCTATGGTACCTACCAGCAACTTAAAATTAAAAAAACCACCTGTTATATCTCATTTTTAAACACAGTCTCGGGCCGACAAGGCCACATAGCAATCTGTAAAGGAAAAACAGCTAACTAAGAAACATAATAATAAAGAGATCCTATGCGGGCCGACAAGACCACCATGTTATCTAGTCATAACAGAATGAAAACAGCCAGTCATATTCATATTATAGCCAACAAGGATGCTAACTAACTAGCTAAACTAGGCCCTACACGGCCAACACGCACAACGCAACATACATAGGCCCCACATGGCCACGACAACCCACAACTGAAGGACTGTAGTCTACAAGCCTCTAAGAGTAGAATAGTAGTCAGGACAGGGCCCAAACCTACCAAAACTTAGACAACAAAAAGAGCAAAACTTCGCTACCTAGCAACTCCAAATGAAAAGAGCTGACCAATCTGCTGACTCCGAATAGCTGCTAACGGAGGTCCTAAACCCTGTATGTCTAAACCTGCAGGCAAGTATGCAGTGCCCCATAGTTGGGCGTCAGTAAAATATCTACCAAATATGTAAGGCAGTAATAAAAATTGAATAAAAGTTAATAAAGAACTGAAAGTAAGTAGAAAGAAGGGGGAAAAGTTAACCTATAATCTTTCTTATCCATAACCTGCATCTAGTAAATCACAACACGCATAAGAGCTGAAACTATACGACTATTCATTCATAAGCTATATATAAAAAGAAAGTATACAAACAAGAACCTAACCTGACCCCCATAAGCTTGGAAGGTGCAAGCAACATGGAAATAACCTACCAGGTCCCATATAAGCCCCAGCAAGTACAATCCAATCTATATACCCTCAACAAGGTCCTTATGCTTCTACTGGTACTATAGCCAACCTACCTGGCCTCTGGGTCTACAACTGAGCCCGTTGGACTCCTATAACTATGTCTGAGCCCTCTAGGCTCCTATAACTACACCCTAGGCCCATAAGGCTCGACGGAGGGTCAATAATGCCAGTACAGCATAAAAAGAGGTCCATACGTGGATGGACATAAATATCGCCTTCTAGGCCTGAATATAATCTCTTCAAACATCACATAGCTCCTCTGAGCGATATCATGTAGCGCCTCTGAGCGATCCATAGCCCTGTCAGCGATGACACAGTTAGTAACCCTGAAGTTGGTCAACGGAAGGCTATCCATGGTGGGATCACCCACTCCCGAAGTACTACATTTTAGCCTCAATCCAACCCCTCAAAAGGCATACCTAGCCCCTTAGGCCTCATGCAACCACTTCTTGCCTCAAACACAGTCTATATAGCCGCCAACAGGCATACCCCAAGTGCCTACACCTGACCGGGGGGTCCTAGCAATGTTTGCAAACTCTGATGGCCAATGCAGACTAAGGCGAGGTTTGGAGTGGCCAAAGAGATACTTTGAAGGCCATGCTGGGACAATGATGACAATGATAGTTCATAAGCAAATGGCAAGGTCGTAGGCGACTGTCTATATGATTCCTTTGCTTGGGATGACTACACGACTGCTACCAACTTGATACGTTCCTAAGTGATAAGCCTAAATCTCCACAGGCAGCTTACTATAACTCTTAGCCTGTAAGTAACACTGTGATACTCTGGTTTCGGTCCCTTTGGACCTTAACTTAGTCTTTGCAGATTTCCTATGGCTCCTCTGGACGGTTTGTAGCCACGTAGACAGGTATATCTGGACCTATCCTTTCATAGAAACATGTACCTAGGCATCTATAAGAGTAGCCTGGGACGTTGGCCTCATATCTCACTACTAATAAGGTTCTCTTCTTAGGGCATCGGCTAGTCTATCAGACTTGTAACAACTAGAATGGTTTATTGAGTGACCTGTAGGACAAGCATTGAGTCGGCTGAAACTAACGGTCACTGAAAGTAGACAATCATATGGCAAGTTGTCGCTCAGTTCACTAGGAAACCCTAGTGCCACTGACTCGAAGGTAAGAACACCCTATCCCGATTCTGGCCCTGGAGGCATCAAGGTACGCCAATGGCCTTTGGGCGAGCTTTATTGACAATATAGGCGTCAAACTGAAAGGTATATCACCCAGCTATGCCCTATGCTGTCCGACATACCAATTCAGGAGCTAACCATAAACTTCTAAGGCCTTGGCACGACAACAAAACATCAAAATACCTCTAAACGGTAAATCGGTGAACGGGGAACTCACTATGGCACACTCACCATTAGTCATACTTAACATATCCTTTCTCGATGAGGGACACTATGGTATAATCTCAATACGTCTTACAACAGCTAACCACAACATACATAATCCTTATCTACTAGAAGTAGCTAATTACAACATATAAAATCATTATCTACTTTCAAGGGCATAGGTCGTATCAATGTACAATGAGAATAACTTGCAGAAGAGATAAGCCTTAACACACCTCAAATGTTGATTCTCGTTTATCCAAGTAGTTCCAACCTACAGTTTATAGTTCCACTTGATTGCAGCCTTTATGTTGAGATAATAAGGCTATTTAAATAGTAGGAATCGGAAAATAATGATATCTCTCGAAGAACATTGACTCCAATTCAACTTCGATTAATTCGATCAAAAACTGATAGAAAATTGAGAGAAAACGTTGAATGGGCCGTGGTTTCATTTTATGAAATGTTTCAAATGATCTGACTTAACTTGAACACACACATATATATATAAAGGAGGTTTAGAGGGTCCGCAGCGTGCCCTCCATCGCGCCAGGGCTGAGGCATAACGCCCTGCTCCCTGCGTTGAGGTAGGGTGTATGGCGCAGCATCCTTTGCACCTTGCCCGGGGTTCGGCCTCCATCTCAATCAATTTCATACTCATGCGGTCCTCCCTCAAGCCTACTTCCGCATGCACCATACTCCAAAACTCTCAACATACGTACGCACACATTGGTTAAACGATAGGAACTTACGGTGTGTAATAGATACAGGGATTTGGGCAATATGGAAGTAAGTAGAGTATTTTCTGAATGCCCTTATTGATACAAGGTGAAGGTCTTAAATAGACCTCAAATCTGATGACTCAATTAATTTCTGACTGCTATCTATTTTACATGTGTCCATACATGGCAAATTTAACTGTACATGAATCTATTTAAAAGTTGTCTTCATCCTCTTGAAAATTGTGTTTCTTGAAAGTTATGATCTTTGTCCGGATGTGGCATGGGTATTTGATGAAGATTCGTCTTCATGTGGCATGGGAGTCTGTAGAGATTCCCTGTTGTTGTTTTCTGGTTTTTCTGTATGTGGCATGGGAGTCTGCAAAGATTCCCTACTGTCCTTTTGTGGCTTTCTTTTACTGGTTGATTTTTTGGGTGGATTCTTGCAAGGTCCACTCTTTTGGCTATTTAATTTCATAGTAACTTTTAATTTTTCTGAAAAGGTAGTCCGACTGTCTTCTTTAGTTGAGAAGATAAGCTTAAGCTATCCTTTGCGGATCCAACATGTCTCCATTGCTCGGTCACTTGTATGGGAGGATGCAGTATCTAATAATTTCATTATTTGTTTTTGTTCGGTATCTTTTTCCAAGTTTGACAAGGCTTGCTGGATCCTTCTTTTTAATTCTTTCTTGGATAATTCGGATTTCTATCATAATGAAGAACTTGAAGTTGCCTTATTTTCCTGGGTTGTTGGTGCCCAGCCTTTGATTTTGATGGTCTTACTTAGATATTCATTCCTTCCAAATTCATGAATATCAAAGAACCAACTGATAATGTATGAAATTCTTTTTGCAATAAAAAAACTTACACAATTTAATATTTTCTGGTAGGGTAGAAAAATTCCACTCATTGTTCTACCTGGAATTTTTCAAATTGTGTCTAAAAATATTTTGACAATACCTATTTATTTCCTCCAAATTGGTTCCTCCATTCATAAAACCATTTGGGGATGATCACGACTTTCATATCTTTTGAATACTTGACAAACCAATAATGAGTATTGGGCCCTAGATACATAAAAAGTTATACTAGGTTGCGTTATAATCATACTAGTTATATGTCTGGGTTCTATGGGCTCTTGATAGGGGAATGGGTGTATGTAGATGATATACAAACCATTCAAACAAACTTAAAATTCTTTTAATTGTGAACATCAAGTATTGAATACCGATAACACTCAAACTACACTCCTCATTTAGAGAGAATGTAAGCAATCATTTCATTAGAACAAATAACCCAATGAGTGTTGGGGTCAAATCCCACAAGGACTAGAGAATGATTTGCACAACAGTTGTTAGAATTGAATTGATTTTCATCCAAGCAATGAAAACATAAATGTAAATTTTGGGGGAAGTGAATGCAAAAATATTGTTGATTCTAAAATTAGTTAATCAAGAGAACAAGATGTTACACCCCGTAAGTTTCTAGCATTTATTCGACCTATTCGCATGTTGGTTGAAAGTTTTAGAATGTCATACGTGTGAGAAAAGGGCTTGGGGAAAGGCCGAACAAGTGCCAAGTTGGAATTTCACAAGAGGAGGCCGAACCGTGCTGCCCAGAGGGGCAACGTGGCATGGACGCACCTCTTCCGTGATGGCCAACGTGGCACGAAGCCAAATTGGCGCGATGGCCAGTGTGCCACATTGCTATGCAACTGGCTTCAAGTATATAAAGGCCTTACTCTTCAACTTTAAGTTATTTTCCATATTCACACGACCAGAAACAGGGAGAGAACG
>JACEIK010013743.1:0-10979 GCA_018107945.1 Datura stramonium
GTGATTCTGGTTAGCTGATGTTATAGTACAGGTGGCTATAGGCCTAGTCGGCCGGAGGCTGTATTTACAGCCGTTATATAGCCCGTCGTTTTCTTGAATCAAGAGTTAGAACCAGCCAAGCACCAGCAATGCTTAGGCTCAGCAGTCTAGCAGTTCAGGTCCCAGTAGGGCACCAAGTGCCAGTCATACCCCCCAAGGCGGGGCGTGACACGCCCTTTGTAAAAATTGTGAAGAAACCCCTTACAGAGACATTAGACATACTATTTATGGTCCTAATTTAGTTTCAAGGTGGACTCACCACCAGTGGTTTGGATATCATGTTTCATTCCTATATGCTCACATGAGCAGAGAGGTACGTGTTTGGTTAAAGATTATTTGTGCTTTTTTAGTGCCCAGGAAGCATATAACCCATGTGACTAGGGAGAAAGTTTGTCTTGTCTATGCGCTAATGATCCGGATTCCAATAAATGTGGGTGTGCTCATTAAAAATGTGTTGAAGAGAGCAAGGGTGAAAAAGGGCCAAAGCTTTGGGTTTGGGGGTCTCTTGACCCGATTTTTGTGTGGGAATGATATTGAGGAGGAAGAGGCGGACTATAGACCTTTTATGATCCTAAGGGAATTGATGTAACAAAAACTAAGGAACCCGAAGGTATATATGGTCCAGTCCTTTCTGTCAATGAGCATAATGCGCGAATTGATAACATGTTGAGTCACTTGTATGACATGCAAATGCTCCAGCTGAGAATGAATGGTGTGACTGAGGAGATGCTACAATATCTCAACATGGATTACCCTCTGAGCGAACATTCATGAGCCCTTTGCAGAGTTGAGACTGAATTCGAGGAACCCCTTGATGATGACGTGGCCGCTGAGGATGAGATAGCAAGAGTAGACTCTATCATAGAGTCTAGTGATGTAGAGGAGGATGATTCTGAGATGGGGGAAGCTGCTTTTGCCCCCACAGATGACGAGGAGTAGAGGCCCAATGAGTTCTTCTTTCACTCTTTTACTTTATGCTTTATTGTTTTAGCATTGGGGATAGTGTTACTAATTAAGTGTAGGGTAGGAGAAGTGAACTTTATATTACCATGCATGCCTTAATTGCTCAATTTGCACATGGTAGGCCTAGTTTTTTTAGGATTTATGATTTATCTTGTATACTTGTTGATGTGTAGTAGTTTTTTTAGTTTTATTTTATTTTGGGTTCCTCCGGTTTTTTTTTTTTGTACTTTTCTGGTGGATGGTCCCTTAGAACCGACTAGAGAGTCTAGATTTTTTATTTTTGTTTTTTAGCCATTGAGTCATGACACCCGATAATGGATGAATGACAACCGTCTTAAGGGTAAATTAGTCATTAGGAAGAACAAGAACTTGGACCTTACGAATGCTAGGTGCTTCACTTTAGGTATCATTGATACTTTATAAAAATTCACTCAAAAATGCATCAAAAAAGTTGAAACACGTAGTGTTTTGGAACTTGACTCTTCTAGTTGAAAAATTGGGCTTAATTATGTTATGCATGCAATATGAATATATGTGTTTATGTGATCCTGATTTCCATTTTAAAACCATTTTGTATGAATGTGTGAGGATTTTTTTTGATATACTCCATGCTTGCAAATTGATGTTTGGAACTTGCCCGGTGTATGTGCAAAGCGAAATATGAATAATGGATTTAGGAAGTGATACAGGCGTTTCTTTCGTAGCCTTGTTTTTATCCTATTTTACCTCCCTTTATGTAATTGTCCTAGTTAGTCATTTTGAGCCTTAGCCTATTCTTTTGATACCCATATTACAAGCTTAATCCCTTTTAATTCTGTTGACTTGTATTTGATCCAAATGACTCCTAGAACACTTTAATGAAAAATTTCGTACGAAAGGAGCATAAGTGGAAAAGTGAAGGGAAAAGATAAATGTATGAAAATTAGAAGAAAAGAAAAAGGTCAAAATTGCTAAACAAGGAGGGTGATGTTAGTGGGAAAACAACAATAAGAAAGAGTTTTGAAAAAAAATGATGATGAAAAAACATTGAGCTTAATTGTTGAAAAATCTCCACTAGTCACCTAGATTGAAAATTTGAGAAATAAAAGGAGGTATAAGGAGAAAAATAGGAGATTGAAGAATGTGCATAAAAATCAAAGTGTTGTGAAGTATTAAAGTACTTAGGGAAATTAGTCACTATCTTGACCAAATAGTTCTTTCCCGTTCCTTAGCCTACATTACAACCATTACAACCATGTTAAGTCCTAATTGATCCTTGATCCAAAGTTCTATATTAGTGGAGTATTTACACTAAGGGAAAGCCTATGAGTCATCTTTTGTATGCATGTTGAGTTGTTTAGGAGAGTGAGCAGAAATTGTTTATTTTTTCCCATGTTCATGTTGATTTATAAGTTGTGTGAGAAAGAACATCTCTCCAAATTGTGAGGGGTACAATGGTAAGATTTTGGTATATCTTGATTGCTAAATTATATATAATTCATGTTGACCCAAAATATGTCTTGATGAGTTAGTTTTCAAAAGCTAAGTGATTTCAAAATTTGACATTTTAATGTTGATCCTATATGCATGTGAGTGAATTATTGGAGCTCCATTGATTTATCTCATGATTCTAAGTGCAAGTAGACCTATTCGTATGATGAATTTTGTGCCTAAATTTGAAAAGGAAAGTAGTAGATTGTATGAGGACGAACAATAGTTTAAGTGTGGGGTGGTGATGGTAGGGCGTATTTACACAGTTCTTAGCCATATTTTTCCCATACTTTACTATATTTTGAGACCACATTATGTGTGTTTGCATGTGTTTTATGATTTATATTTGTGAAAAGAGCTAAAACACATGATTAGATGCTTTCAGGGCTAAAAGTGATGGATTTGGGGTGTATTTGAGGCTATTGGAATGAAGGTGAAGAAGTTGGAATGAACAAGCCAAAGTCATGGCATTTAGCATTGTAGATGCCACACCTGCGTGATCATCAGCGTGAGGTGCATGCCTTACTGCGTGATGAGATGCGTGAGGCGCAGGCCCTGCAGTGCAACCAGAGGCGGAAGGCGTAGGTCCTGCAACACAACCAGAGGCGTGAGGCGCAGGCTATGCTGTGCAACCAGCCGCGTGACACGGCACAATTCTAGTGCAGTGACAGGTGCGATGCGGGATCGATGTTGTGCGATTACTAGTGCGGCGCGCCAGTCCTGTCCCGGTGCCAACAAAGTAATCCTACTTCAACTAGGAAAAGGAGCTACAAATCCCAAATCAAATCCATAAAGTAACAAAGTAGGCATAAATCTACTATTATAAATACCTTTTATTTCTTTGTAATAGAGAGAGAATTTTGGGGCCAAGTTTAGACAAGTTAGATAAGTTTTATTTCAAGACATACATTGAGATACTTGTTGAAATGTTCTTCCTTATTTTTGTAATAATCAAGTGGGTGTTTCTTCCAATCATCATTATAAGTATTAATTTATGCGTTTGTCAATGAATGTTATTAATTTACTTATAATTATGAGAGGCTAGAATTCCACAACTAGGGTTGTAGGAACCATGGTGAAATAACGAACTAAGGGTTTGCACGAAGTAATTCTAAACCAATACTAAATGCTTTTATCGTATTCTGTTCATCATTAACATTACTTAACGGTGCGCAACGATAGGATTTACCTGAATTCTTTACTTGCTTGAGCCTAGAGAGGTAGAGATTAGGAAAAGAGAAGTACAACAAAGCCTTGATTTTTAAGATCATTGTATAACTTGAGCTGTGGTTGTAGGATAGTTAATTTGGAACAAATTGATAACGGTTAATTTGAAATCACTCATAAGACCTAATTCGGTGATTGAGGATAGTCATCTAATAGGGACGAATTAGTAGTTTGGATGAATCCAAGTTATTAGTTTTACAAGTAAATTATTGGGATAGATCACAAGTGTAAAACCCGAAATAGTTATGAATCCATGGGGAACACTCACCCTAGTTTATTGCATTAATTTGGAATTAACATTCGAATTATCAACATTGCTACTTGTTACTTTTACAGATTCCTCTCTTTTAGGAAGTAATTAACTTAAAAGTTTAAATACCTACATTCTTCTATATCCTGGCCTTATTCCCTGTGGGTTCGACCCCAACCTTTTTGTTGGATTCTTTACTGATAACATCCACTTCATACATTGTTAGGAGTGTGAGTTTGAGCATTATCAGTTTGTCTCAGATATATGGCCTTTAGCATGTGGTCCTTACTCTCATGATCTATTTTGATTTATATACATGATTTCAACTAACATTTTACTAGCATGTTTTACTTACCTTACATACTCAGCGCATTCAAAGTACCGACCGCATACTCTATGCTATATAGTCTCATGATATAGGTTTGGGTGATCCATCTGTCACGCCCCACCTTGGGAGGCATGACTGGCACCTGGTGCCCTAGTAGGACTTGAACTGCTGAGTTGACTGAGCCTAAGCACCTCTGGTGAAGGGCTGACTCTAACTCTAGAATCAAGAAACCAATAGGCTATATAGCGGCTGTAAATACAACCCCCGACCGACAAGGCTATAGCCACCTGTGAAAGTAAATAGCTAACCAGAGACAAACAATCATAGGAAGTCCTATGCGGGCCGATAAGGCCACTATGATATCTAGTTATAACTGGAAAGTAGAATCAGATGCTAAACCGAACTATGACTAACAAGGCCACCAATAAACAGCTACATAAGGCCCCACACGACCAACACACATAATCTAAAATACATATGGGCCCCACATGACCGATATCATCTAACCACAGGGAAGTAACACAATCTTCAAGCCTCTAGGAGTAATAAGATTGTCGCGACAGGCCCCTGACATACCCATACTGTACAAATAAAAGGAATAAATCTCTATCACACAAGCTCCGGAAGAAGGGAGCGGACGGTTCTGTATAGCTGACTGGAACTACGAGGGACCTGCTCCTCGTTTATATGTACCTGCAGGCAAGTAATGCAGCGCCCTAGAAGAGGGCGTCAGTACCAAAGGTACTGAATATGTAAGGCAGTAACTTTAAATAACTGAAAGTAAGGAAATAGAACTGATAATGACTGAAGTAAAGGAACCGGACTGAAGATGACTGAAGTAGTGAAATCAGGGCTAAACATAACTGTAATAAAGAGGGTAGGGGTCATACCTAACAAATGAGGCGTCTTACTGTCTAACGATCAGTAACTAAAGCAAACATAAACCTTACCAGGGCCCCATAGGCCGAAAGGTACAATCAACATAGAATAACCCATCTGGGCCCCCATTAGCCCTAGTGAGTACACCTCAATCTATATACCCCTANCTATCCAGGTCATACTGAGTCGACTACCAGCTATAAGCATCATGCCGATCCCCTGGGTATGCAATTGGGCCCGCTCAGCCCCTGACTGTAGCTGTGTCAGTCTAGAGGACTCTTGATATCTACACCCCGGGCGTAAATGCTCGGCGGGGGTGTGTATAAGGCCAACCACGACATATGAGGATATGGATCCCCATATTCATCCCTTGTGGATGAATTCTGCTCCGTAGAGCAACGTATCCTCGCCCTTGGTGGGCGGTGACACAACTATTAACCCTGGGGTGGTCACAAAATCTATACAGGTGTAATCTAGCCCAAACAAATTACGAGCCTCAACTGAAAACAACAACAACTAGACATGATAACATACTCCTATCATGCTTTACTCGGATTCATACGGGACTACTATACTAAAGAAACTAACTTTCCCAAAGAGAATGCCTTAACATACCTCGTTCACTGTTTACCGATTAACTGGCGAGTTTCGGCTCGTGTTCAACTGCCCTTCTCAACTGTAATCATATTAACGGAAGAATAGGGCTACTTTATTACTATATTCGAAGAAAACGATAACTTATATATATGTATATTCTCACTATACATCAACTTATCGAAAGACGATTAAAAACTCATAATTTCTCGGGAATCTAGAAAGGAGAAATACTTACTTTAGGCACGTGATCATATTGACACTAGTTTGAAATAATTCCACCAACTTAGGCTCGGCGGGATGACGATTTGCCGGGCATATTTTACGAAAATAACTTCGCAGCAGTGCTCTCTACAGCCTTATACTTCGATACACGGAGTTAATTTGGATTTGGATGGCATTTAGCGGCGTAATCGGATGATTTCCAAATGTTTTCCTCGGTTTCCCTCTATTATGTCCGATAATATATGAATAATAATCTAACTTCTAAGTGTGAGGCCCTTATATGATTGAGGCGGCAGAAAAGGCAACATTTTGGGTAAGGCAGAGGGGGCTTCTCCGTGCCACTTTGCCCCTCTGGAAACCTGGTTCGGCCTCCTCCCGTGAAATCTCGACTTTGCACTCGTTTGGCCTTTCCTCGGGCCCTTTCCTCGTGCGTATGACACTCTAAAACTCTCAACCAACATACGATAGGCCGACTAAACGTTAGAAACTTACGGGGTGTAACATCCTCCCCCCTTTAAGAACATTCGTCCTCGAATGTTAACTTCTGCTTTCAAGAACCTTAACCTTGCATTTACTTATCCTGGAAAAATTTCGGCAGAGTCTCCCCTGTAATAAGGACTATCCAAAGAAAACCTTGAAACGCAGAAAAGTCCAATATAGGTACTCCACAAAATACTGTGACATTGATTTGACAATAGACTGAAGTCAACTACTCCACATATACATGTATATAATGCAACTTATGAAACAACAACAACAACATATCTCTAGCTGCACAATCTGACTAAGTCTGAAATAACTGAGGATATTTGGTTTTCATATCATCTTCTGCCTCCCAGGTCATCTCCTCTCGGTTCTTATTTCTCCATAACACTTTAATGGAAGCAACATCTTTAGTTATTAGTCTGCGGATCTGCCAATCTAGTATGGCTACTGGAGCTTCTTCATAAGCTAATTCCTCAGTGATTTTTGGACGTCTTTGACTGGAACAATCCGGGAGGGATCTTCTATGCACTTCCTCAGCATTGATACATGAAAAACTAGATGAACAGATTCTAATTCTGGAGGTAAATCCAATTCATAAGCCAGTTGGCCTATCCTTCGGCGAATCTGATAAGGCCCAATAAACCTCGAGCTGAGCTTGCCTTTCTTACCAAATATCATCACACCCTTCATCGGTGAAACCTTTAGGAATACCCAGTCACCCATATTAAGCTCTAGGTTTCTTCGCCGCACATTAGCATAAGATTTCTGGCGGCTCTGAGCCGTCAGCAGACGTTCCCTGATACGCTTTACTTTCTCTTCTGACTGATGAATAATATCTGGCCCAATCAATACCGATTATCCTACCTCAAACCAACTAGCTGGAGACTTGCACTTCCGCCCATATAACGCTTCATAAGGTGCTATTTGAATTGCTGAATGATAATTGTTATTATAGGCAAATTCAATAAGCGGTAAATGTTCATCCCAGTTGCCTCCAAAATCTAGCACACACGCCCGTAACATATCCTCGAGCGTTTGGATTGTACGTTCTGCCTGCCCGTCTGTCTGAGGATGGAAGGCTGTGCTCAGGTTAACCTGCATCCCTAGGCCCCTCTGAAAAGACTGCCAAAATTTAGCTGTAAACTGCGCCCCTCGATCAGAGATAATTGACAACGGAATACCATGCAATCGGACTATTTCTCTAATATACAGCTCAGCATAATCTTCAGCTGAAAAGGTAGCCCTTATTGGAAAAAAGTGAGCTGATTTTGTCAACCTATCCACAATTACCAAGATAGAATCATATTTATGCCTGGTACAAGGTAACCCTACTACGGAATCCATATTAACTACCTCCCATTTCCATAAAGGTACAACTATATCCTGTGTCAGTCCGCCTGGTTTCTAATGTTCAACTTTCACCTGTTGGCAATTGGGACATTGAGCTACAAATTCTGCTATCCCCTTTTTAATTCCCGGCCACCAGTAAATCTCTTTTACGTCATGGTACATTTTTATCGAACCTGGATGGAGAGAGTAACGAGAATAATGTACGTCTCCCATAATTTGCTAGCGAAGCCCTGCCACATCTGGAACGCAGAGGCGATCCCTATATCTCAAAACTCCGTCCTGAGTTACCTAAAAATCTGTCACTTCCCCTTGCTGAACCTTATCTCTGAGCTAAACCAAGATAGGATCTTCACACTGCCGTTCTTTCACTTCCACAACCAATGATGACACTGTGGTATTCTGGATTACCGCTCCATTGTCTCCTGATTCTACTATACGAACGGCCAAATCGGCTTGCTGATGCAATTCTAGGGCCAATTCCTGCCGCTCGGCTTGTAAATATGCCAGGCTTCCCATGGATTTGAGACTAAGGGCATCTACTACAACATTGGCCTTGCCTGGGTGATATAAAATATTCACATCATAATCCTTTAACAGCTCCAACCAGCGACGCTGCCGCAGATTCAACTCTTTTTGGGTGAAAATATACTGCAGGCTTTTGTGATCAGTGAAAATATCTACGTGGACGCCATACAGGTAGTGTCTCCATATTTTCAAGGAATGAATCACCGCAGCTAACTCCAGAGCCTGGGTAGGGTAGTTCTTCTCATGCTTCCTCAGCTGCTTGGAAACATAGGCAATCACCTTACCATGCTGCATCAAAACACAACATAACCCAACACCCAAAGCGTAACAATAGACCGCATAACCCTCTGTTCCTTCTGGAAATGCTAGCACCGGTGCTGATGTCAATCTGTCTTTCAGTTCCTGAAAGCTCTTCTCACATGCCTCAGTCCAATGGAATTTTGCTGCCTTCTGCTTCAGTTTGGTTAAAGGTGCAACTAAAGTAGAAAATCCTTCCACGAACCTTCTGTAATACCCGGCTAACCCCAGGAAAGTACGTATCTTGGTCGGAGTGGTAGGTCTATGCCATGTTTTCACTGCCTCTATCTTCTGCGTATCTACCTATGTACCAACATCTGACACAATATGGCCCAAGAAGGCTACCAAATTCAGCCAAAATTCACATTTAGAAAATTTTGCATATAGCTGGTGATCTTTGAGAATTTGGAGCACTATCCATAGATGACCCTGGTGATCTGCCTCTGAGTGGGAATACACCAGAATACCATTGATAAATACTATCACGAACAAGTCCTGGTATGGTCTAAAAATGTTGTTCATCAGGTCCATGAACACTGCTGGGGCATTTGTCAGTCCGAAGGACATGACTAGAAATTCAAAGTTGCTATATCTGGTCCTGAAGGCAGTCTTTGGAATATCTCTTTCACGAACCCGGACCTGATGATATCCTAACCTTAAGTCAATCTTTGAAAAATACCCCGCTCCCTGTAGCTGACCAAATAGGTCGTCTATTCTGGGAAGTAGGTACTTATTCTTGATAGTGACTTTATTCAGTTGCCGATAATCTATACACATACGGAGGGAGCCTTCCTTCTTCCTCACGAACTGGATTGGTGCACCCTATGGTGAGGTACTCGGCCTGATAAAGCCCTTGTCTAGCAAATCCTTCAATTGTTCCTTTAGTTCTCTGAGTTCAACAGGAGCCATCCGATATGGAGGGATAGATATAGGCTGAGTGCCTGGTAATAGATCAATTTCAACATCAATTTCCCTTTCTGGGGGAATACCAGGAAGCACATCTGGAAATACGTCGGGAAATTCATTAACCACTGGAATAGATTGAAGTTTCGGAGGCTCTTCCCGAACATCCTGAACTCTAACAATATGATAAATGCACCCTTTTGCTATCAATTTTCTCGTCCGAAGATAGGAAATAAACCTACCTTTTGGCGTGGCTGTACTACCTTTTCACTCCCATACTGCCTCCCCTGGAAAGTGGAATCGGATAATCTTGGTCCAACATTCGACATTAGCATAGCATGAAGCTAGCCAATCCATGCCCATAATGGCATCAAAATCAACCATTTCTAGTTCTATCAAGTCTACCGTAGTCTGATGACTGGCAACCTCTACTGTACACCCCCGATACACCCTTTTGGCTATGATAGTCACCAACGGGTGTAGACACTATGAAAGGTCGCCGAAGCAATTCCGGAATAATACTAAACTTCCGAGCCACTAACAGTGTAACATAGGACAAGGTGGATCCTGGATCTATCAACATAAGCAGGATGAGAGCAAATGTTCGGCATACCTGTCACAATATCTGGTGACAACTCTTACTTCTGTCGCCCCGGTAATGCATAAGTATAGTCTGGGCCGGCACCTGAACTGGAGGCCCCTGATCTGCCTCGGCCTCTGTCGGCTGAAACTGAGGGCCTATGCCCTGCCGGGGATGCTGGAGCTCGTGATCCTGCCTAGGATATATCCTGTAGATCCCAGTCACCCTAACCCCTAGCTGGATAATTACTCATCTGGTGACCCTCCTGTCCATAAATGTAGAATACGGTGGAACCATACCTGCATGCTCCAGAGTGGCGTCGACTGCAAATAGGGCAAAGTGGTATTGTAAACCCACTTTTCTCTACTCTCCTCTGCTGCTGGGAACCTACTGCTCGCAAACCTTCGCCGGGCTCTGGCTGCCCTCGGCAACTAGACCTGCTCCTCTTCCGCTGTGGTGGAGGCGGGGGCTAGGCGACTGTCACGCCTCGCCTTGGGGTATGACTGGCACCTAGTTCCCTACTAGGACCTGAACTGCTAGACTACTGAGCCTAAGCACTTCTGGTGCCTGGCTGGCTCTAACTCTAGATTCGGGAAAATGATGGGCTATATAACGGTTATAAATACAGCCTCCGGGCGACTAGGCCTATAGGCACCTGTAGCAAACAACAGCTAACAAGAACAATAGTAGTATGAAGGAACCTATGCGGGCCGACAAGGTCACCATGCTGTCTAGTTACTTCTGAATCAAGAAAATAGGTGTTAAACAGCTATGTGACCGACAAGGTCACCACTACTAACTGAGTAAGGCCCCACACGGCCAACATAACAAGCTAAAACATACACACGACCTCACACGACTGG
>JACEIK010013744.1:10664-24363 GCA_018107945.1 Datura stramonium
TCTTTCCCCGGGCCTTTTCCTAGCATGTATGGCATTCAAAAACTCTTAACCAACATGCGAATAGGCCATCTACATGTTGAGAATTTTACGGGGTGTAACACCACCAATTCGGCAACTCCACCAGCACGTTCAGCTCAGTAGGGTTCATCCACTAGTGTAGGTGGTAGTCAGCGATAGAACAAATTTTACACCCTCTCATCTCATCATGAGTAGGAGGTCTCGCCATATGTGGTCACTCATATGTTGCGACTATTTCATCTTGATGTTTATGTACTGTTAGATCCAGGACCTACCTTATCTTTTGTGACGCCCTATGTTGGTATTAGTTTTGGAGTCAGTCCTAAAAACCTATCAGAACCATACTCAGTCTCCACTCCATTCGGTGACTCATTTATAGCTCGATGAGTATAAAGAAATTTCCCTGTCACATTCCTTAAAAAAGTCACCTCAGTATATTTAGTAGAGTTAGACATGACAGATTTTGATGCTATATTTGGCATGGCTACATGTATGTTATGCCTCAGTGAATTGTAGAACCCATGCGATAGAGTTTTGATTTCCGAATGAGCTAGTCCTAGAGTGGAAGGGTAGTTCATTTGTGCCTGTAGGTCGCTTTGTTTCCTACATTAAGGCCAAAAAGATAATTTCTAAAGGGTTTTTTTACCGTCTAGTTCGGGTTAAGGATGTTACGTCCGAGTCCTCAACTCTCCAGTCAGTTCCAATAGTATGTGAGTATCTGGAGGTGTTCCTAGATGACCTAGCCAGAGTCCCCCCCGAGCGAGAGATCGACTTTGGTATTGACCTTCTTCCTGATACGCAACCTATATCTATTCCTCCTTAAAAAATGGCTCCAGCTGAGCTAAAGGAGTTGAAAGAACAGTTGAAGGATCTCCTAGACAAGGGTTTCATCAGACCTAGCAAATCCCCATGGGGTGCACCAGTTCTCTTTGTTCAAAAGAAGGATGGATCTCTTTGTATGTGTATTCACTACCGGTAGTTGAATAAGATTACAATCAAGAACAAGTATCCTCTCCCTAGAGTTGATGATTTGTTTGACCAACTTTAGGGTGCTAAGTGCTTATCATAGATAGATCTCAGGTCCGGTTATCACCAGCTTAGAGTTAGGGAGAATTACATCTCAAAGACAGCCTTCAGGACTCGGTATGGTCACTATGAGTTTGTAATTATGTCTTTTGGACTAATGAATGCTCCTCCAGCTTTTATGGATTTGATGAATAGGATGTTCAAGCCATATTTGGACATGTTTGTGATTGTTTTCATAGAAGATATTCTCATATATTCTCTGAGTGAGGAGGAGCATGCCGCTCATTTAAGGATTGTGCTACAGACTCTTAAGAATCACCAGTTGTTTGCTAAATTCAGCAAGTGTGAGTTATGGCTGAAATAAGTAGCATTTCAGGTCCATGTGGTGTCGAGTCAGGGTGTAAAGGTGGACTCTCAAAAGATAATAGTTGTAAAGAATTGGCCTAGGCCAGTTAACCCTTCGGATATTAGGAGTTTCTTGGGTTTAGCTGGCTACTACAAAAGGTTTGTCGAGGGATATTCATCCACGCCAGCACCATCACTAAGTTAACCCAGAAGAAAGACAAATTTCAGTGGTCGGATGCCTATTGAGAGGAGTTTTTAGGAGCTAAAAACTCGGATCACTTCAGCCCTAGTATTGACCTTACCTGAGAGTACAGATGGATTTGTGGTGTATTGTGATGCCTCTAGGATTGGACTTGGTTGTGTGTTGATGCAGTATGGAAAATTCATTGTGTACGCCTCTAGACAGCTTAAGACTCATGAGAAGAATTACCCGACACACGACCTAGAATTGGCAGCAGTGATGTTTGTACTGAAGATTTGGAGGCACTATTTGTATGGAGTGCATGTAGATGTGTTCAGGGACCACAAGCGTCTTCAGTATTTGTTTACCGAGAAGGACCTGAATTTGTGACAAAGGAGGTGGTTAGAGCTTCTCAAGGATTATGAAATAAGTATCCTTTATCATCGGGGAAAGGCTAATGTAGTGGCAGATGCTCTTAGTATACTATCCATGGAGAGTGCTTCTCATGTGGAAGATGGGAGGAAATAGTTGGTGAAAGATATTCACCGTCTTGCACGATTAGGAGTTTTCCTGGTGGATTCATCGGATGGTGGTGTCGCTATTCAGAATGGCTCAGAATCCTTTTTGGTGACTGAGGTCAAGGCTAGGCAAGATGAGGATCCTATTTTTGTAAAGTTGAAAGAAGCGGTTCAGAATCATAAGGCAGAGGTCTTCTCCAAGGGGAAGATGGTGTACTTCGATATCAAGGTCGTTTGTGTGTTCCAGATGTTAAAGACTTGAGAGAAAGGATGTTTCATGAGGCTCATGGTTCCCGATATCCTATACATCCAGGTGCCATCAAGATGTACTATGACCTACAGGAAGTCTATTGGTGGAATGACATGAAGAAGGACATAGTGGAATTCGTGGCTAAGTATCCGAACTGTCAACAAGTGAAGGTAGAAACTTAAAGACTAAGAGGTGTGCTACAAGAAATTAGTATCCCCACCTAGAAGTAGGAAGAGATTAATATGGATTTCATTACAGTGTTTCCTCGTACATATCGACAATATGACTCTAATTGAGTGGTTGTGGATAGGTTAACTAAAGCAGCTCATCTCCCACTAGACAAAACTACTGATTCAGCTAAGGCTATGCTAAGTTTTATATTCGGGAGTTTTTTTAGTTGCATGGTGTTCTCTTGTTCATCATATCATATAGAGGTACTCAATTCACCTCGTAGTTTTGAAAGTCATTTAAGAAGGGCTTTGGTACTCAGGTCAAGCTTAGCACAGCTTTTCACCCGCAAATGAATGGTCAGACCAAGCGAACCATTCAGACTCTTAAAGATATATTGATAGCATGTTGATCCACTTCAAAGGTGGTTCGGATGATCATTTACCTCTTATCGAGTTTGCTTACAACAACAGTTCCCACTCTAGTATTCAAATGGCTTGTTTTGATGCTTTTTATGGGCGGAGGTATAGGTCTCCTATTGGTTGGTCTGAAGTAGGTGAAGCTATGTTGATAGGGTAAGATTCAGTTCATGAGGCTATGAAGAAAGTTTAACTTTCAGGGTAAAGGATGAAAATAGCTCAGAGTCATCAAAAGTCCTATACAGATGTTAGGAGGAGAGAACTTGAATTTGAAGTTGATGATTAGGTGTTCTTGAAGGTATCTTCCATGAAGGGGTGATGAGATTCAAAAAGAAAGGGAAGCTTTCCTCGATATGTTGGCCCGTACAGGATTATGTGACATGTTGGCAAGGCGGCCTATGCGTTGGAGTTGCCCTCAGAGTTGGCTTTAGTACATCCAGTATTCCATGTGTCACTCTTGAAGAAGTGCATTGGTGATTCAGATTTGGTTGTATCACTCGAGAGCATTAGTGTGAATGATAACCTTAGCTAGAAGAGGTTCCAATTGAAATCCTTGATCGGCAGGTTTTGAAGTTGAGGAACAAAGAAGTAGCTTCAGTAAAGGTCCTTGGAGAAATCAGCTTGTTGAGGGAGCCACGTGGAAAGCCGAAGTAGATATGATGTCTAAATACGTGTATCTTTTCCCCTACGTCTCAGTTCTAGCTTGAGGTACCAGTTTCCTCCTTAAGTACTCTATTCAGTTTCATATCTAGTTCATGTCTCCCAATTCCCTTTACATCAGTGCATGTGTGTGTGATTCATGAATTCAGTTCAGCCATGTATTTCAGTCTGATGTCAGTTACTTCGTTAGTTCTAAGCTTCAGATATTCAACATTTGGAACGGCATTTCCTTTACCCAGTCATTCAGTATGTTTTCCCACATTCGAGGATGAATGTTCTAAAGGGGAAGATATTGTAATACCCCAAAAGTGCCTAAGACTAGACTCAAGATTTGAAATACGACCAGCAGCAAAATAGGAAGAATCACCTCAGAATGACTCGTGGTACAAGTCTTGGGAAGAAGTAACGGGTCGTAGGATCACTCATGGTTATCAATCTGCTGAGGAAAAGTTAATGGAAATGAGTCCAGTAATGACTTGTGGGACCTAGTAACAATTCATGGATTAGTCAATGTTTGGTTCTGGATTGTCAGGATGGAAGGTACAAGTGTTGACATGATTTATGGTGAGGAACCATGGATCATGCTAAGGACTCATTTGTTGGGTCTTCGGAAATAGGTGTGGTAGGTACGAGTCAAGGTACGACCCGTTGTGAGGAACAACGAGTCGTTACTCACACTCGTAGGAAGGAGCAGGGAAATTTGCCGGTTGTGGTAATGGATGGGTCCAACGACCATGGGATGGTGGTATAAGTCATTGTGTGACCTGAGGAAATACTATGGAAACCCAGGTATGAAGCAATGGAAACAACATAGGGAACCCACAAGTCGTGGTATCGGGGCATGACTCATGGTGTGAGTCGTGGCTTCTATAGTGATCAGATTTTCTACAAATTTAATAAGCGTTTTTTGGTAATTCCTAAGCTCCTAAGCCCTAAAATACATCGTTTTAAGCTCAATTAGGAGGATTTTAAGAGAGTTTAGCCTATTCTAACTTGTTCCTTCCCCATGCATGCAAGATTAGAGAATCCCAAAGGAGACCAAGTCTAGAATTCTTCAAGTTCTTCCTTAAATATCTTGGGCTTTCAAGAAAGGGTATAGAATATGATTACCCAGGTATGTAGGGTCATGAATGAGAGTTTCCCTTCATTCTCATGCCCAAATCCTATCTTAAGTTCATGAATTCAAGTGTATGATTCAAGGGGTCTTAACCCAATTCTATGAAATTCTCTATGATTAATTCATGGGTCGATTCCCTTCATGTTTAAAATGATATTTTAAGATTCATGAGCAAGTCTTATACCTATTTTGATTATAATTCATGATTTCAAGTTTTAAGAGAACGATGCCCAATTATGCAAGTTTCATGAAAAGTTGAGTTTATGATTTATGCTTCCAAGTATGATGAGATTTCTAGTATATATGAATGTTTTCAAATTACCCATAAATATATTTATGATTTTACTTATGATGTCTGTCTCATGCAAGCATGATTTTAAGATTTGGGCAAGCCCACTCAAGTTAAGCAAGATTTCATGATTTAGCCAAGGCTAATAAGTTTAGTTATCTCATGCATTGGAGTTAAGACCCCCCATATGTTAAGATTCAAAGTTATGTTTTGATCTATGAATATATGAGTATTATACATGTTTGGGGAGAGTGTCGGAGCACCGAGTAGTCTTGGGGTTCCAAGGTTCCCCAGTCTTATAAACTATGTGCCAACGTAGGTATATTCTGGGGTCTCTCAAGAGAGCATTTCCCCCGGCCCAAGCTCCCACTGTGATATTAAACTTTACTTAATCCGTCGCCCTGGAAAGGTTTAGGATGGCCCTTTCCCACGTGGGCTAGATATGGGATAATCATGAGGTCACACATGGTGGTTGTCGGTTAAGACGAGTCTCCCATTGTTCCTCACGATGACAAAATTTCATGTACTATAAGATATTATATCATGTTTTCCGTAGATTTGATCCAAGGATTAGTTCATGAGCTTTTACCTATGATTTTAGATATGTCAATCCATGTGCACTTATTTCAGTTTATGTTTACTCGTGTTTCAGATATCAGCATTCAGCCTTTACTCTCAGAATTTTATGATGTTGTGATTTAAGTTATGCATGACTTAGTTTTACTACTTAGCCTATTTTACTTACCTTGCATACTCGATACTTTTCAAGTATTGACCGCATACTTTATATTGCATTATTTCATGATATAGGCTCAGAGGCTCAAATTCAGTACCGTCACTAGTCAGATCCCAGAGTTCAGTCCAGATAGCTTGTTGGTGAGTCCTCATACTTCGAGGTCCTCTATTAGTTGAGTTTTGCTACTTTCGATTTCAGACTTGGTAGTGAGCTAGTTGGGGAGTTGTCCCATCAGCTCGTCAGTATGATAGAGTCTTATCAGACATAGTTTGTATATCCAGCTTCAGATCCAGTGTTTTGAGATTTCCATTGTTTGAATGTTTTACTATTTAGACTTCCGCTATTTCAGTATTTAGCCTTCCGCTTTATTGATGTTGAGCTTTAGTTTTCATATTCATGTCATAGGTCAACTTGGAGACATTTATGGTTCTAGGTTCCATGTCTAAATCCACGCCTATGTTCAGGTCTTGACACCACCATAGGGTATTATCCCGAATGGGCCCCATACATTAATCGCTTAGTTCAGCCACTATACCCTAGAAAGCTACAATGGGCTTTCTCCGATGGGGTGTATACATCGGACTCCATATCTAGCTCACATGATTATATATCGGCTCAATGAGCGGTTATATGTCGGTTATAGACTCTCCAATAATATAGTTTTGTCTAGTATAGTCATGATTCTCAGTCCAGTCCAGATCTTCAGATTTCAATCTATTTTGGCAGTATTACAGTTCAGCTTACTATTACTAAGTTTATGTATATTTTCGTTCCTTCACATATTCAGTACATTTAAATTATTGATTGCGTACTTTTATGTGCTATATCCTTGTTATGATATAGGCTTAGGTACCCAACCTCACACTGCATCTACTCTCTCAGTGATTCTCCAGTGCTTCAATGGTGAGTCTCATTTGCCGAGGGCCGGAGTTCCATTTTCATTTGTATTTCCTTGTTTAGGTTTAGACATTAGAGTTAGTTGAGGGTTTATCCTAGCAACTCATCAGTTCATTTTAGAAGGCTTTCAGACAGTATTTATAGATTCAGCTTGGGTTTTCAGAGTTTGTTCAGATTTTGTTATTATTCAGTATTGGTTTATTTCTTTAGTCAGCTTCCACTTTATTATTATTATTTTTAGCAGATCAGTCTTAGCAGAAGTATGATTTACCATGGGTTTTCTTTAGGTCACTTGTGATCCTAACTGCCATGTCGTTTCTAGGGTGTGAACTCGGGTCGTCACACAACTGATCTTTATTGATCAACCTGCACTTGTGATAGCCACTCGATAAATGTCATTACCAATAATAACAAAGAGATCTTCTTTGATATGATTGATCATATTGAAGATAAAAATCTTAAAATAAAATTAAAAAATATAGTTCTTAACCAACAATATGATAAAGAAACTACTGAGCCATCATATGAAAAACGTACTAAACAAATTTAAAGAAAAAAAATATAATACAAGACTATAAGATCTTCAAACTAAATTATTATATATTAAAAATGAGGTCAAAGAAGTTAAGCAGAGACTTGACAAGCTAGAACAGAATCAATTGCTAATAAACTATTAAATGAACTAAAGTCTATGCAAGGATCTGAATTGTATCAATCAGAACTTGGAGAAATGCCAATATGTCATGACCCGAATATAGGGCCGAATAGAGACACGAGATAAGGAAACCCGAGAGGCTCCAAGTCGACCCATGACATGAACACAATAACTAAGAGCATACAACAAGCGGAAACTAAAATAATAAAACATGCTCAAGCGGAAGTCTAAAAATCCAATAACATCTGAACAACGGAAACATAATACTGATCCGAAGCTAAATACATGCTATGTTTGATAAGCCTCTATAACCTGACGAGTTGATAGGACAAGACCCCAACTAACTCACTAACAAGCTGAAAATTGAAAATACTGATATCAGCTGATAAAAAGGCCCTCGAAAGATGAGGATTCACCAACGGTTGGCTAATGCTATCTCTGAAGATCTGACTAACAGTGGGATTAGACCTGAATGTCCGAGCCTATATCATGAAATGATAGAACATAGAGTATGTTGTTAGTACTTGAAATGTACTGAGTATGCAAGGTAAGTAAAATGGACAGTTAAAATACATAAGAGTTCATAAGAGTAGGACAGCATGATCATGAAGTAAATATCATAACGTAAACATAAGGGCTCAAGGTTTTAAAACCATTCATAATAAAATCATAATCATAGCTATAAGAGAAAATTTATAAAACATAAATTGAGCCAAAGTAACATAAACATAACCATGCATAAATCATGAGGAACAATGGGAGGACTCGTCTTAACTGACACCATCATGATAGAGTTTACATGATGCCCCAACTTTTCTCTCTAGTGGGAAGAGTTGTCCCAGGCTTGCTAGGCAAGCGACATGCATGATGTGATATCACAGGGGATCCATAAAATATGTATATACCTATGGTGGCACATAATTTTGAGACCATGTGGGTTTACCTGAAAGCCAGAACTACTCGGTGCTAGACACTGCTCCCAAAAACATGCACATAAGGCTCATATCATTCGTGAAATCATTCATGAAGTCCATGGCCAAATAAATCATAGCATACTTGGTCATACTTGAAATACATGATTAGCCATAAATAAGGGACCGTAAGTCAGCCACGAGTCAAAAATTCATAAATCATAAATAACATGCATACTTGTGAAAATACATATACTTGATATTCATAAATCCATGAAGCGTACTTGAAGAGAAATCATAACATGAATCATAAACAATAATTTAGGCTTAATGAGATCAAAAATCATAATAGAATCATAACTTGATTTTTCATGAAGCTTGCATAATTGTGCATAATTTAATTAAAATTTGAAATTATGAATTAATAATCAAATTAGGTATAAAATCTTCCCATAGATCTTAAAGCGTGATTTGATACATGGAGGGAATTGACCCATAGATAGATCATAGAGAATTTAACAAAATTAGGAGTAAATCCCATAAGATCATGAACTTGAACCTAGTATTTAAATTCATGGAATTGAGAATAATTTTGAGCATGAGAGTGAAAGGAACTCTCATTCATAGCCCTACATACCTGGGTAGATCTGATTTACACTCCCCTTTGAAATCCCAAAGGAATTGGAGAAGGAATTGGGGAATTTCCCAAGCTTGATATCCAAGGAAGAACTATAAACTTGCTGCATGGAATGGTAAGGCTTATGATAGGTTAAGCACCCTTAAAACCCTTCTAACTTAGCTTAAAATGATATAGTTTAGGACCTTAGAACTTAGGAATTATGAAAATACCCTTAATGAAAAATTTAGAAAATTAATACTGCTAGTTACCACGAGTCGTCTCGACTCGTGGTATCCCTTCGTTACTTCCTTCCAGCATTTCCTAATTTCTCAGGTCCTACAATGACGACTCAACAGAACGAGTCGTTACTCAACACAACGACCCATTGTGTCCTCTTGTCTCCACCACTAACTCCACATGTACAATTTCTGAAACTCCCACTACGAGTCAACCGATGGGTCATACCTCCCAACTACAGGTCTTTGGACCCATCTGTTACCTCTGTGTTAATTTTCACAGCATCTTCTCACGAGCACTTACCATGACTCGTGGCTCCTCACAACGAGCCATACCACGACTTGTACCATCCAACCCTGGTATCACAGAGACAAACAACGACCTTAACCTACGACCCATTACATCACCCAAAGGGTCGTCCCTGGACCCATTACTACTGAACCTCCCACTGCAGAATCTAACCACGGTTGGTTCCTACAGGTCGTTACACCTTCCCACGACTCATACCAAGAGTCGTTCTTTTTAAAATATCAAATTTTTGCTACTTCTCTCATTTCAAATTCCCGAGTCTAGTCTTAGGCACTTCTGCGGTATTACAATATCTCCCCCTTGGGAACATTCATCCTCGAATGTTGGAAAACATACTAAATAGATGGGAATATAACTGTCATCTCAAATACTGAACATCTAAAGCTGAAAACTAACAGAGTGACTGACTCTGGACTGAAACGTAAGACTGAACTGAATTCATGAATCATACATACATACATTAACATGTAAGGAATTGGGAAACATGAACTAGATCGAAAACTGAATAGAGTATTAAGAAGGAAACTGATACCTTAAGATGAAACTGAAATGGAAGGGAATAGATGCAGGTATTTAGCCATCATATCTGCTTCGGCTTCCCACGTAGCTTCCTCAACATGATGATTCCTCCACAAAACCTTTACTGAAGCTACTTCTTTATTTCTTAGCTTCCAAACCTAACGGTCAAGTATTTCAACTGGAACCTCTTCATAGCTAAGGCTATCCTTCACACCTATGCTCTCCACCGAAACAACCAAAGTCGGATCACCCATGCATTTCTTTAAAAGTGACACATGGAACACTGGATGACTGAAGCCAATTTTGAGGGCAATTCCAAGTCATAAGCCACCTTGCCAACATGTCTCACAATTCGATACGGGCCAATAAACAGGGACTGAATTTCCCTTTTATTCCGAATCTCATCACTCCCTTCATGGGAGATACCTTCAGATACACCCAATCATCAACTTCGAACTCGAGTTCTCTCCTCTTCACATCCACATAGGACTTATGGCGACTCTGAGTTGTTCTCAACCTCTCCCTTATAAGCTGAACTTTCTCCATAGCCTCATGAACTGAATTCAGTCCTATCAACATAGCTTCACCAACTTCAAACCAACCAATAGGCAATCTACATCTATGCCTATAAAGAGCCTCAAACGCAGCCATTAGAATGCTAGAATGGTAACTGTTGTTATATGCAAACTCAATGGGAGGTAAATGATCATCCAAACTACCCTTGAAATCAATCACACACGCTCTCAACATATCTTCAAGAGTTTGAATGGTTTGTTCAACCTGACAATCTATTTTTGGGTGAAAAGTTATGCAAAGCTTGACCTGAGTACCAAGTCCCTTCTAAAACGATCTCCAAAATTGAGAGGTAAACTGAGTACCTCCATCTGATATGATGGACAAGGGCACTCCATGCAACCGAACTAACTCTCGAATATACAATTTAGCATAATCCTCCGCTAAGTCAGTAGTCTTGACCGGTAGAAAATGAGTTACTTTAGTCAACCTATCTGTAACAACCCAAATAGAGTCATACTATCGATGAGTACGAGGAAATATTGTAATGAATTCCATGTTGATTTCCTCCTACTTCCAAGTAGGGATACTAATGTCTTGAAGCACACCTCCGAGTCCTTGATGCTCAACCTTCACCTGTTGACAATTCGGACACCTTGCCACAAACTCTGTTATGTCCTTTTTCATGCCATTCCACTAATAAACTTCCCGTTGGTCATGGTACATCTTGGTGGAACCTGGATGTATGATCTACTCATGCAACATCTATTCCCTCAAGTCATCAACACCTGAAACACACAGACGACCCTGATATCTTAGTATACCATCTCCCCCTTGGGAGAAAACCTCTACCTTATAATTCCGAATAGCTTCTTTCAACTTTACCAAAATAGGATCCTCGTCTTGTCTTGCTTTGACTTCAGTAACCAAGGAAGATTCTGATCCATTCTAAACAATGAAACCACCATCTGTCTAGTCAACAAGATGAACTCCTAGTTGTGCAAGCCGATGCACATCCTTCACTAACTCTTTCCTCTCCTCGTCTACATGGGACACACTTTTTATAGAAAGCCTGCTAAGAGCGTCTTCCACTATATTAGCCTTGCACGGATGATAAAGGACACTCATATTGTAATCCTTAAGAAGGTCCAACCACCTTATTTGACGTAGATTTAGATCCTTCTGGGTAAACACAAACTATAGGTTTTTGTCGTGTGTAAATACATCCACATGGACCCCGTACAGATAGTGTCTCCAAATCTTCAACGCAAATACTATTGCTGCCAACTCGAGGTCGTGAGTTGGATAGTTCTTCTCATGGACTTTCAGCTGCCTGGAAGCATAAGCTATAACCTTATCGTGTTGCATTAATACACAACCAAGGCCGATCCTTGAGGCATCACAATATACCACAAACCCATCAGTACCCTCGGGTAGAGTCAACACTGGTACTAAAGTGAGTTGAGTCTTCAACTCTTGGAAGCTTTTCTCACAGGCCTCTGACCATTGAAACTTCACTTTCTTTCGGGTCAACTTAGTCAACAGTGTTGCAATGGATGAAAACCCTTCAACAAACCTCCTGTAGTAACCAGCTAAGCCCAAGAAACTCCTAATATCCGAAGGACTAACTAGTCTAGGCCAATTCTTCATAGCTTCTATCTGTTTAGAGTCCACCTGTACACCCTCACTTGACACTACATGACCCAAAATTGCTACCGAATCCAACCAAAACTCGAACTTGCTGAACTTAGCATACAGTGGGGATCCTTAAGAGTCTGTAGCACCACCCTAAAATGAGCGGAATGCTCCGCTTCGCTTAGAGAGTATATGAGAATGTCATCTATGAACACAATCATGAGCATGTCCAAATACGGCTTGAACACCTAGTTCATCAAACCCATAAAAGTTGCAGTATCATTCATCAATCCAAAAGACATAACTACAAACTCATAATGACCATACCGAGTCTTGAAGGTTGTGTTCAGAATGTCAGTCTCTCTAACCTTGAGTTGATGATATCCAGATCTATGGTCTATCTTTGAAAAACACTTAGCACCCTTAAGTTGGTCAAACAAGTCATCAATTTTGGGGAGAGGATACCTATTCTCGATGGTGACCTTGTTCAATTGCCGATAGTCAATGCATATCCGAAGGGAACCATCCTTCTTCCAAACAAAGAGGACTGACCCTACGGGGATTTGCTCGGTTTGATGAAACCCTTGTCTAAAATATCGTTCATCTCCTTTAGCTCAGCTGGAGCCATTCTATAAGGAAGAATAGATATAGGCTGCATATCGGGAAGAAGGTCAATACCAAAATCGATCTCCCGCTTAAGAGGAACTTCTGGTAGATCATTTGGAAACACTTCTAGATATTGGCACACCACAGTAACCCACTGGATAGTCGAGGTTTTGGAGGTAGCATCCTTCACCCAAGCTAGATGGTACACGCAACCTTTAGAGATCATCTTTCTAGCCTTGAGGTAGGAAATAAAATGACCTACAGGCACAACTGAACTACACTTCCTTTCTAGGACTGGCTCACCCGAAAACTGGAACTCTACCGTATGGGTTCTACAATTTACTAAGGTATAACATGAATTTCACCAATCCATGCCAAAGATAATATCAAAATCTGTCATGGAAAGATCTACTAAATCTGTTGAGGTGACTATCTGAAGGACTGTGACGGGGCAATTTCTATATAACCGTCGAGCTATAACCGAATCATCGACTGGAGTACAGACTGAGAAGGGTTCTGATAGGATTTCGGGACTGATTCCGAAACTACTAGCAACATAGGGCGTCACAAAAGATAAAGTAGCCTCTGGGTCAAACAATGCATATACATCAAGGTGGAATACTCGTAACATATCCGCGACCACATCTGGTGAAGTGTCCTAATCCTAACGATATGCAAGGCCATAAAACCTGTTCTAGCACTGACCGCCACCTACACTAGTGGACGCACCTTGCTGTGATGGGCATGATGGTGCTACTACTGAAATAGTAGCCTGAGCACGACCTCTACCATCATCCTTCCTAGCAAAACGGCACTCCCGGCACCTATGCCTAGGTATACCACACCCAAAACAGATATTTCACCCAATAAAGCACTCCCTTATGTGATTCCTGCCACACTTCCTGCATACCAGAAAGGTATGCTCTACCTGCATGTTCCTCTGTCCCCTCGAGCCTGATAACTCTACTCCTCTGGTCACCTCGTGGTCTAGAAGGAGCACTAGCCGATGATGGTGCTAGAGCTGATGACCTTTGATAAGACTGCAGACGATGTCTACCTCCCGATCTCTAC
>JACEIK010013745.1:0-24359 GCA_018107945.1 Datura stramonium
AAAAAAATCAGAAACACTGCTTAATGCACTGGATTAATTTATTAAATCAGAAAAACTGGATAAAAAAAAATTTAAAAACTGAAACGGAAATATGGCTATTTCAATTAAATTAATAAACTAAAAATGATAAATTCAATTAATTAAAATAAACTGGAAAAAATAGAAACAAGAAAGAAGAATGGGAAAAATAAATAAGAAAGTTCATGAAACTAGACCAGCCCAGTCCAGCGACGAAGAGAACGAAAAATTTTGCCATCCCCTCCCAGCAAACAGTCCAACAAAACAGAGAAACAGTCCCGCGACTAAGAATTGATAAAAAAATAAATTAAAAAAAAAATTGCCATTGCCTTCCAGAAGAAGAAGAAGTGCAAGTCTTTCGCATCGCTCGCCCCCTTTTTCTAAACACTGCTTACAAGTTCAATTCATTTGATTTGGAAGTCTAGGATCTGCAGAGAGGAAGTTCTTCCTACCACAATAAAATCTATGACTGGCTCCAAGTATAATTCCCACCAAATAAAGGTGGGCCTATTAACCCCAGTTTTTCAATGCATTCTGAAAACTACAGCATCTGTCTGGTACTTCTGTTTGATTTCCTCTTCCCACAAATCTAGTTATGTTGACGTCTCCACAAATAACCCAGATTCCAGGAGATAGTTCTCTGCCTGATGCGATTTCCATCCGTAAATCTTTCCCATCTCTGCCTCTATTTGGACCATAAATCCAAGTTAAAGACAAACTTAACTTTTGCAAAAGGCTCTCAAAATGTACAATACTTTAAGGCTACAGAAACCCCTTTCATACTCTTCTTTTAAATAAAGGTAACTTGCCATACTCTTTTATCCCATAACACCAAAGCTCCATGTAAGATTTGTTCCTGTTCTGAGCAACATCAATTTCGGACTAGCCGTGATGTGTCCTCTAATAATACCGAATAAGTTGTAGCAGTAAATGAAGCGATTGGTTTGGTATTTATCAATTTAAAATTAGAGACAATATCCGACCCATCATTCCCATTGGATGTGGCTCCCATTAAAAGAGTCCCAAATTTATTGAGCTTAGTAAAATCAGTTGTTATTTGGCGGATTTACCTAGCTCAAATCCTTCTTTAAACTTTCCCCAGTAGTAATTTCATTTGTCCCCCATGTGCCTTCAGCATGAGATTCAAATTTTGAACCCGAATAATTCTCCCTTCATTCCACTTGTCCTGTTAGCAATCAATCTGTCCCACCGAAGACCCCCCATTACCCAATTGTCTTTCATCTTCTCAAGAGGACGCTAGAATTAAACCAGACCACCTAAATGTCATGTTGTTGGCACCGCTGCTATTCCTTCCAACCATTTTCTGGCAAACTATTGTTGCTCTTTACACCCTATAAGAATCTTGAAGATCAAGTCCTCTGATTCCACTTCTATCAATGATGGAGTCAAACCTGGTGGCCCTTTGGCTCTCAATCTAGACCACCGGCAGTGGTGGAGCCAGAATTTTTACTAAGGTGTCAAAATATAATGCAGTAAGCCCAGGAAGAAGTCAATATATAATTTATATACAAAAAGAAAATATTTGTTTACCTAGCTACATAATGTAATTTCCTACAAAGGGGATTGACACACCTTGAATACATGTGACTCCGCCAATGCCCACTGGAGATGGTTTCTCAATAGTGTTTCATTCTTAGTTTCTAACCACCCACCACATGTCTCCCAAATATATTTAAAAATCTTATCAAACACAGATGTAGAGGCATCCCTATTAATCTGATCTATACCCATTTTGGTTCAAACTTTCCTAGAAAACAGTCTGGCATCAATGACCACCATTGAAGGTTCAACACCAGATTTTTCTGGTGCCATTTACCCATTTTGACTCTGTTACTTCCTCCTTTGATGGGAATCAAATAGGAACTTGAATCCAGTCATTTCGAATAAACTAACTCCTCAAGATACTTCCAAAATATTTTTGTACCCATCTTCTTACATCTGAGCATGTTGGGATTTCACTAAGAAGATCTACAAAGTTGCTTACCAAACAGTTTTGAAGAGATTCTGAACTCTGTTTAGTAGTGTTAGAGTCGATATATAATTTACTGAGTATTTTTTACTCCAGGTATTCTTCCAACCATCCCTTTGATTTGGCTGTATCGGTATCCCTTTGAGAGTTCTGGGATGATTTTACTACTCTTCCGAACATCTTGTTTCGCAAAGATGATTATGAATCAGCCATGGATGTTAAAATTGTGTACCACCGATTACTGATACATCTGATCAAACTTATTCCACCTTTTGAACTTGTTACGAGAACTGTTAGAAGCGACAAGCATCATCTGGCAGGCCCGAAGGCCAAAGCAACACTTTTCTGCTGATAGTCATTCCTTTGTTAAAAATGTCATCTTCTCTTAACCAAATCATAGCAAATGTCCTTGCTTCTTCCTCATTCAATAATATCAAAAGATTTCATGCGCGTCATGAAGAATATTTTCTCACCATAATAGTGGTTCAGTTTTAACCTAATCACGGTAAGAGATGATTGGTAAAAACCAGATACCAGAAAAAGAAGAGTTACAAGAAAGGGGCGGTGGATTTCTGGAAAAATAAAGAAGGAGGTTAAAGAGTTGATGAGGAGAGAGAAGAAGGTGCGGAGTGGGTTGCCATAAGAGTAAGGGAAATGAATATGTTGATGGGTACGAAAGAGAAATTTCTCGAAGGTTTTGGAGAGAATGGAGAGAATTATCTCTTCTATAATTGGGATCACATATATGATTTCTTCTCATTTGTCCAAACCTTGATGGACAGAGTTAACTGGAGCCTTTTTTATATTTAGATATTTGTATTCCTGGAGCCAAGGATCTATCAGAAACAGTCTCTCTACCTCTGAGGTAGGGGAAAGGTCTGCGTACACTCTACCCTCCCCAAATCCCACTTTGTGGGACTGCACTTGATAGAGAATGTTGGACCGCTAAAGTCCAAGATGACTGTTGCAAAGATGCAGATCCTAAGATGGATATGCGGTCATACAAGTATAAGATTAAAGTAGAAGGTGCAAGTGGCATGCAATGATGAGAAAATGAGAATGGTCGTTTGAGATGATTTGGTTATATCCTACATCAACCTACAGATGCACCATTCGCTTGGTGTAAAACGATGGTGAGTGAAGGTGTTAAAAATGGATGGGCTACACCTAAAATCACATGGAAGGAAGTTGTCCCAAATGACCTACAATTTCTTGGAATCAAATGCAGACTTAGTTGAAGATAAGACACAATGGAAGAAAAAGATCCATATAGGTGATATCTATGAGTTGAGAACAGGTCTTAACCTTGTTAGAGAACTTCTAATATTATTATTGCTGTTACTTTTTTTGTTTACGTGATGCCCGACCCAGATTATGCGCCTCAACTAATTCCACGTGATACCTACTACCTCACACCAGTAATAGGTATTAGGTAACCCTATCCACCAAGGTTTAGACAGATGGAAAGACATCACCTAGTGTTTTTGTCTCAATTGAGATTTAAACCTGAGACTTCATGGTTCTCCTCCCACTTCATTGACCACTAGGGCACACCCCTTTTTGGCATTCTGCGCATATACAAGAGATTTAGAGATTTTCTCATTATTAATAAAATTATTTAACTAACAAAAGAAAATGAAAATGCAAGAGAAAGAAAATTATAATTAAATTATTCAAACTTGTCCTTTATTTAAACTATTATTGCTAAATGCTCTCACTTAATCAAGCTATATTTTGACAAGAAGATGATGTTTGGTAATAATAAAATAAATACCCCTTCAAAAACCACAACAGTTGCTCCATTTAGCAAAGGTCCATAGGTTACATAGCTATGCCCAGTTATCCAACCACAGTCAGCTGTACACCTACAAATATTAAAAGTATCCAAGGACGTTGTATTTCAAGAATTTTGACCTAGTTTTAGAATAATGAAAAAAAGTACAGAAAAAGAGTCGTCTTGGAATTACCAATATATGTCAGTCGGCTTGTAGTCAAATGCATATTTGAATGTAGTAGCAGTGTACACCATATATCCTCCCGTTGTATGCAAGACACCCTTAAAATAAACTGAAAAATATAAGACACTAAATATGTGGAAAAAAAAGTGTGCAACTCCATGAAGCATGAAACCTTAGGCTTTCCGGTACTCCCGCTGGTGTAAAGCAGGAAAAGTGGATCTTCCGCATCAACCCACTCCACATCACATGTTACTGGATATTTCAGAACAACATCCTGGAAGCACACAAGCAAATTGGACTCGACAGATCAATAAGAAGTGAAATCAGAAGGACTACATACACGAGCTTAGCGGCCTATACTATGATGGACAGCTAGACTAAATACGTCTCAAAATTGAATGTATGGTCCACATATACAATTGTCATGTACATTGGACTACAAAATTAAGGTAAATTGACAAGACACACACAAGGAGAGGAGATATCAACCAGAAAAATTAGGAAAGGAGAAGACAACAGTGAAAAGCATAAAAAATGTTTGCAGTTGTGAAACCCAGCATAACTGTGTGCCCATTAACAAAATCCATAATTACTTAATATATCTGACAGGCAACCATGCTTATTAACAAAATCAGAGTTTTGTACATATTATGGTGCAAGCAATAATTCTTCTGAACATCTGCAGAAATCGACCTCACAATTAGAAAATGAAAATATTTACATGATTCCTAACTATTAGGAAAAAAGGAATCTAAAAAGGAATGTCTGAGTGAAATCTCTGCAACTACAGAGCTTCAAAGTTATAGGTATCAATTCTCTATTGAGCTAGGTATTTGAAGGTGCATGTAGTGCTAACCTGCCACCAAATGTCTCGCCCCTTGATCCATTTAGTCATTTCCTTTTTCATTGCTGAATCATTTTCACATGTCAAACACACATCTGCAAGGTGAAACAAGAAATGGAGATGGAAACCTATATATCCCTGTAATGTAAACATATGGTGTAAAAATAAAATTCCAGTAAATGAAAAAGAGATAGATATTGGGCTCATAATGACAGAGTTTCGACCCGCGGTGATTTCTTAGTCCTCAAACCAAAACAAAAGATGGATATAATCAGCTAAGTTACTAAAAGGGCCTCCTTTACCCTCAGCAATATCAATTATTACTGTGAACATGACGAACATAAATACCCTCTTTATCTTCTATTGTTGCGGTCTTTTATAAGAAATCGGAGACATAATAAAGTCAGAAAGTCCAACTAAACAAGTGCCAGAAATCAGTTTGGAATCACTTTATAATCCTCAATTCTAACCTTTTTATAAGGTAAATAAATTTACTAATAGATAATTCTCAATCTAACTTGTCCCTCTCACTATATGCAGATTTATTAAGCTATAAACAAAACTTTAGGTTGCAAACTGAAGTCATACCCAATCCAAGACTGGCACCATATTTTTTACATCACCCAAACACCAGTCACACACTAATTCTTAATGCTTTTTTCTGATAACCAATTCTTAACACTATTCTTAATTTATTGTTGTCTTGGGGAGTCCCCTGCACGCAAGTATACAAAGAGCAAACAATCCTACACATATACATGATTTTCTACAAGAAAAGCATTCATAGGCTTCTGTACTTTCCAGAAGCAGCAGATGATGAAAGCAGCCCTCAAGGTAGATGGCATTACCCAGTGGATTCCAAAAAGATTCATGAGCATATTCCAGAGGTTTCTTGCCACAGGCAGAGTTTGTTACTGCATAAGATGTTTATATTCTGTTACATGTTTTTTTTAGCAGTTTGAACCGCTTGTGATGCTCTCCTTATCTCTATGTCGGTGTTCAATAATTTGGTCTCAACTTCAATTCCTTCATTAATGAGGTCTAACCTAAAGCAAGATATGTATATCCCTTTAAGTAGAATCTTTTACTGTCATTGCCACTTATTTGCTCTCCGTTCTTCTTTATTAGTCTTCCCATCCAATATTTGCATCGTTCCCAATGATAAACCAACAGTGATGAACAATGCCACAAAGAGTAGCCAACCTTGGGATGGGGGCTAATACTGCTTGCTACTCCAAATTACCATCAGTGTGTCCAAGAATCTGTGCAAATAACTTTCTAATTGGCTTTCAACTTGAAGAGTAAATGTTATCCAACCAATCAGCATTAGGTTAATTCGGCTGACATCTCATTACTCCCCAGACTCATGATGTGAATGTAAAGTTTACACATCTCCCTTTTGCTGATGGTGTCAAGAACAAATTGTAAATTATAAGTAATATATACCCTGTACAAGTATGATGAGCAAATTGATCAAGTTGGGAAAGTCCAAGATCCCGTCGTGTTCTCTTATGTTGCAGGCAAACTCCTCTTTTCTTCCCTTAAGGACAGACATAATCTCTCCATTGATTGAAATACAAATGCTAGAGTAAGTGCAGCTGAAATTTCTTTTCAGCTAGCACTCACCACCAACTAGAAGCATAACTTGCAACATTTGTGAAATTGTTACTTTTCCTAATCAGACCTAAATGAACATTTATATATAGTGTTATGACCAAACTGTCCACTTCATGAAATGATTTTTGAAATGGGTTAATTTGCCCGTTTAATCACATATGCATCCCTTGTCATCCGATCGATAATCTACTAAGACTCCACTGTCCTAAAACTTCATCAGTTTATGATAAATTATAATATACCTACTTGTGATGAGGTAAATAACTTTATTGTTAATTGGAAAATTTCCTCTATATGAGTAATATACAAAAAAAATAGAGAATCTACAACATAATACGATTCTCCACAAGCGACACCCAATCTTCTATACATGTTGGAACTCCATGAGTACACCAAAAAGAAATTAGGAATGTAAGGTTATTCCTGGAATGCTCTCCTATTTCTTTCCTTCCACAAAACCCACGTAAGTGCTAGTAGGAAACATCCCACGCTTTTGGGACGACTATTTGATTTACAAGTAGACAAGTGAGTTGCTAACCAAAGTTTACAAGATCTTGGACAGGTGCAAATTACTTCCTGCACCATGAAAGTCCACTTTGTTCATTTGTGAAATAATTTTTTGGAAATTGGGTGACCTGATTAACCAGAAAAAGAAAGGAAAAAAAGAAGAAGTAGAAGAAGACAACATTTTGGTGCATATATCCTTTATAGTCTTCTCACCTATAACGATGCCATTTTCAGCAGATTCTAGAAGGGCACTATCAACAATTTCTTTGAGATAAATGATCTTGGACCCCCTCCTAACAGCATTGCATGTTATGACGACCTTTGGTCTGCAATCCATGATCCTTTGAGCAAGAGATTCAGCTGAGAAACCAGCAAACACAACCTGAGGTATAAAACAACCTGGATTATGAAATGTTGTTGACTTAGTAAGAGTCAATTTGACCTTTTTTTGGGAGTGAAATTGGAAGATAATTTATGTGTTCTTAAAGATAAATATAGGCATTGCAATGCAATGCTAAAAGGAAAGCTTTAGAAAGAATCCAAATGTAAATGAAAACGCAAGTCCAAAGATGATGATGAAAATTTAACTCAAGAATGGGGAACCACAACATTCAATTCAATTTGAAACAAAAGGGAATATAAATTAGACTAACTATTACCGAGTGAATGGCACCAATACGAGCACAAGCAAGCATCGCAATTGGTAGCTCCATAAGCATGGGTAAGTAAATGACAACTGCATCACCCTTGTGAACTCCAACATCTTTCAAATAATTTGCTAGCTGGTTAAAAAAGAATATCAGAAACTTCCAGGATATTTTTACACGCTGTTTTATAATAGGAAAATAAAAATATATAAGTTTGTATATGTAGCAGGACGAAAAATGCAAAAGAAAACCTGGCAAACTCTAGCCAAGAGTTGATTGTACGTCAAAGAACTATCAACACCGGGTTCATTTCCTTCCCAGTAAATTGCAGTTTTGTCACCATTTCCAGACTTGATGTTTCTATCCAAGCAGTTGTAGCAGATATTTGTCGTTCCACCCTTGAACCACTGTTAAGAAACAATGGCGGACGCTAAGAAAAACAAAAGTTGGTAACAAGCTTTTAAGAGATAAAATAGATAGGTCACTGACCTCGATCTTGATTTTCCCCTTTCGAACATCAAGATTCTCACAGTAGACCTGTTGGCCCCATTTCTCTCTCCAGTAGAATTCTGATGCAATGTCAGACCAGAATCCGGCGGGATCCTGGACCGACCTTCGATACATCTCCAAATACTAAACAGAAGTATGAAGGTCAGAATTTTTACGATTGAGGAAAAGATGATGAGATAAAGAAGGAAACCTTCTTAGGAGAAGAAACATGAGCCTGGCTAGAGAAATCTTCGCTGGGAAAGACGAGATCATCCTCCTCGGAAGCAAGTGCCTCGCCTAAGATGAGAGCATTCAATCTGGTAATCCTGCCGGCTCCAGAAGGCAAGTGGGCCATGGATTCCACATGGCGCAAGTGATTCGATGTCGTCAGGCTCTTCCTTGGACTAACGGTAGTCGATGACGACGAAGAAGCAGTGAACGGGTCTTCCATCCTCACCAAGGGACTGCCCCCAAATCCAGACGGCAAGCGTGGAAGGAACGTGAAGGAAGACCTGTTGACGCTGACCGACGGCCGGTTCAGTGCCGTGCGAGAGATCGGTATTGGAGATGCTGAAGTATAAATACAGCTGGTGCTGTTAATAAAAGTACTGTTGCTCCACCAAGGATGATGGGTCATCCTTCCGTCCATATCTATTTTTATGGTGCTTCCTGTTTAATAGGAAATACTATTATACTAGTAAGGAAAAATAATGAAGCTGAAAAGACCTCTTTAGTTCCCTCTTTAGTTCTTGATTTGATTATAAGGGAAAATAAGATTTTAAAATATAGAAAATATAATTTACATAAGGTTATTTTTATAAAACTAAAAAAATTAGGATAAAAGTTTTTTTTAAAAAAGTTGTAGTCAAAGTAGAAAAAATATGAAGATACGGTTTTGAATTTCTTTCCAAATTTGAAATTTTTTGCATTTTATTAATCATTACAAATTTTATAATAGATAAAATTATCGTTAACTATTTTTTAAAATATTTAAATGTTTCACCTCAATTAATTCGAAGAAAAATCAAAAGTTAGATGACTATAAATCACATCAAAGAGAAATATATATATGATAGAGTTAAATTAATATTATGGCATAATTGTTATTTAATTATTTCATAACATTTTCGTAATTTGAAATCAATTAAAATTTAGATTATTAAATTTTTAAAAAATCGCATAATATAGCAACCATATGCTAATATCTACTATACATAACTATAGTTTCAAATAATTACAACTAGTCTAAGCATGCGCGTCTCGCATGTCCCTTATATTAATACCCACCAATTGAAAAATGTGTCTGTGTAACAATATAAGAACTTAGGGGAAAAAATTATAAATTTCTAATTGATAAATGATTATGTTTAATAGTTTAATTAATTTAATATTTCTTTCTTCAGTTTGTTCTAATACTTATTTCAATCAACAAAAACATCCTAGAAATAGTGTTTGATTTAAAAGTAAAAAAATCATTGCTTTTACATATGCACTTAATTTACATATGCAATCTTTAAATGCATCATTATATGTATATATAAATATTAATATTTTCTACATGTTTTAAATAGGGAAGGATTTAATACATAAATTCTAATTAGTTTTAAAGTCTCAAATATTTTTAAAAATAATTAAATAATTATTTTATCTAGTGTGAATTCTTATTTTAAAAGGGTAAAAATGAATTATACTTTGCTACGAGGCTTCATATTTTAAACATTCAAAAGAATAACTTAATTTTAAACTTTTTATTTTACCTTTATAAGATGATTTTGGTCTAGCTTCTCAAACTCTTTCACATAAATTAAAACAGATAAAATAATGTTAGATTTAATTAAAGAGAGTAAATAGCAAGAGCACTCGACAATTGAAACAACTTAAAATAAGTTAGTTTTCTATAATTTTTTCGTACTACAAAAAATTCTTTTTTCAATTTTTTTTAAAAAGACAACAACGATGAGTTCACGTATTAATGCATCATGAAATTAATATAAGATAAATTATTTTTTCCTTTAGAAATTATTTCTAATTTCAATTTATGGATGATAGTATTTTCAAAGTTATATTGCAAAAAATCATATTTTCTTATTTAATAATAATTTAATATTAAATTCTCTATTACACAAATAATTATACTAGGGCTCCAAAGTTCGTGCCTTGTATTCAGGTTCAAAGTTTAGGATTAAAGGGTACAAGGTTCAAGCTTCGGTTCAAGGTTCAAGGCTTTGGGTTTCGTGGTTTCAAGGTTAATGGTTCGAGGTTCAGGATTTTAGGTTCAGATTTGGATTCAGTTCAGTTCAGCTTAGGAGTTCGGGTTCAAGGTTCAACGTAGAGGGTTCGGTTCTGTGTTTGATGTCCAAGTTCGTGGTTCAATGTGGTTCGTGGTTCTGTGATTTAGGTTTAGGTTTATCTGTAGGTTAGGGTTTAGGGGTTTAGGTTTTCGTGTTCTGGATTCAGTTCAAGATTTCTGTTCAAGGTTTGGGGTTTCTGGGTTCAGTTAGTTTCGTGTTTAGGGTTTAGGTTCAAGGTTTAGGTTTCAGGGTCTTACTTCAGGTCCGTGGTTTAGGTTTTTTTTTTTTGGTAAACGACCTTGTGGTGGTAAGGTCAGCAAGACCATTGGCCTTAACATAAATAAAATAAAAATATGTACATGGAGGGGGACATAAACCTTACCTCCAATCCTATGGTGGTTCATAGGTTTGTCATCCTATTAAGGTTAGTCAACCCATCCCCGATACTAGAAATGAAAACTCAGGAAACTATGCACCCAAGAAGAGAGGACTTTCTCTCCAATACATAATATCTAGGAAAGCAAGAACGAGGGAGACTCTCCTTTGGCTACGCAGGGGAAAAAGGAAAGTTTCAAAAGAGCTAAGTCCTATTCAAAAAAGTTGCAACTTAAAAAGAAATAGCCTAGCTAAAAAGGGGAAAGCGTATAAAAAGTTGGGCGGTATAGCGATATCCATACCAAGCTTGGAAAAACTCCAAGTATATCGGGTTTAGGGTTTGGGGTTTAGGTTTAGGGTTCAAGATTCGTGTGGTTTGAGTTTAGGTCTGTGGTCCAGTTTTTTTTTTGGTAAACGCCTGTGGTGGGACAAGGGTCAGCAACACCCCGTGCCTTAAAACATAAATAAAAATGAAGAAAATATATGTACATGGAGGGACATAAACCTTACCTCCGATCCTATGGTAGTTCATAGGTCGGCCATCCTACTAAGGTTAGGCAACCCATCCCCTAGACTAAAATGGAACACCTAGAAACTATGCACCTACATGAGAGGACTCCTCTCCAATACATAAATTCTAGGAAAGCAAGAAATGAGGGAGACTCTCCCTTACATAGTAAGAAAAGGGAAAGCCACAAAAAGAGCTATGACCTATTCAAAAAGCTATAACTTAAAATAGAAATAGCCTAGCCGAAAAGTGAGAAAAGGCATAAAAGGTGGTACGCCGATGTCCATACCAAGTTTGGAAAAACTCCAAGTAACTCTCAAACTCATCATGGCTTCTGATCTTTTTCAACTTTCTTCTTCCGAAATTTGCCATGCCTATTTTATCTAACTTGTAGATTCCTTGCTTCTTGCGGTAAGTTTTGCATGCCGAAAATGGTGGAGGCAGTATGTAGCTCTTGACTATGCTTAGAAAGAGAGTCGCCGTAAAATTAGTTTCTCTATAAGTATGATTGCTTTGAAAGTAATCCAAACATGGTGATGAGGTTCTGAAGCTCCCCGATGTATTTCTCGAATATTCCAAGGAGGCTTAACTGTTGGTGAGCCATTTTATGAGTAAATTCGAATCCACCTCCAAGATGACTCTACTATAACCATTTTGAATGCACCAATGAAGCCTATAAACAAGCCGTTGATTTCGTCGGTTGTTAGTACCAATACCGAGTGGGGAAGCAAACGCAAAAATCGGATGCATTTTGTAACTTCTAAGAATGCCACCGACTCTTATTCTTCCCGTGCTCTCAAGTGCGCCGCCATCTCAGGTTGAGTTTGACTATAGGATCTAGTTGGTTTGGTCCATAGACTTTGATCACCTTAACTTCATGTTGACACTTCTCCATCAAAATACTCAAATTCATCTACTTGTAAGTGCCATGTAATATATGGAAAAGTGGTAGCTAACATATCTACATGTTCTTTGCAGATAGAGTATTTGACTCTAGTCGAATTAGATTTATTTTTCGTTCCGCATACTTGCTAGCACATCTCGTTTCTTCCATAGGTTCCAACAAACAAATATCTGGAGTAGCTCCAAGAATGAGTTTCAGAACCTCACCGTTGTGTTTGGGCCATCCACCGTGCCATAAGTAAATTTCTTAGAGAAGTGGCTTCCTCGTTTAACGCCCATCGGGTCTGCAAAAATACTTCCGTATATAAGTAGCAAAGTGACCCGTTGCGAAATGTGATCTATAGTATCCAAAACCAAAATCAGAATAAACAAGAACACTACCGGGTTCACTCCCAAAGATGATAATCTTCTGCTTGTAGGTAGTTTGCTCTCAAAGCTCCCGTGAGGAGAAGCGACACCTTGAAGGGTATATTCTAATGCCAAGTGAAAATATTAGTCATAGTTTGTTCCTCTTCCGCCTAAATCCGCATCCCAAGCCGAAGCACAAGTAAAATTCCCATGAGTATTGAGCTTCCAAATAGGCTGATCAGGAACACCTTGTAGAAACTGAACTTGGGTGTTAAGAATTTGATGAACCAAATGTGGCGGTGGATGACGAGCCACCATTTCCTCATTCCATCGTCCATTATTCATGAATTGACAAATCGTCATGTTGTTGAGCCTTGGAAGTATGTTTCTATGATATGCAAGAGGACCAGTGCCCAACCAATCATCCCACCAAAAATAGCATGAACCAGAATGGAGGATCCACTTAATATGCTTCTCTGCTTCCTGCTTATTTTTCATCATATGCTTCCAAACAAGGGTTTGTCCAGTATCCCATGTTTTACTCACCGGATTGGCCCTTTGGCAATATTTAGTTTTGAGAAACTGCGCCCATAGAGAGTTCTTAGTTCTAAAGTTCCACCACTGCTTATATTGAAGAGCAAGACAAACATCCGATAGCTGCTTGACTCCTATACCCCCTTCCTCATAAGGGTAACAAAGACTTTCCTAAGAAGCCCAATGGTATTTCGTCTTCTCAGCTTCCCATCCCCAAAAGAAGTTTGCTGTGAGGGAATTGATTTACTTGAGGGTAGTTTTTGGAGATGAAATAGCAGAAAGAATGTGAATAGGTAGAGATTGCAAGACAAATTTCACAAGTGGAGCTCTTCCTCCAAAACTAAGCATTCTGGATTGCCACCCTCTGATTCTAGCTACGACTTTAGCCACCATTCCAGAGAAATAGATGATTCTTTGCCCTCCTATGTATAGAGGACATCCAAGGTAAGTGATAGGCTGTCTTTCTGAGTGAAACCTGTGATATCCTTGATTCTGCCCTCAATGTTCTGAGGAGTGTGGGTAGGGATCATGAAATGACTCTTCTCTTTGTTGATAAGCTGGTCAGAGACACTCTCATAGGTAGATAAAACTTTCATAATCAATTGCAAGGAGGAACTACTCACTGAAAAGAATATGATGACGTCATCGGCAAAGCTAAGATGATTTATTTGTGGCCCATTTCTCTCCATGTGAAACCCCTGATACAAGTGATGCTGGTGAAGGTGGTTCATAATTCTAGATAAAACTTCAGCTCCAATGATGAAAAGTGTCGGAGATGATGAATCGCCTTGTTTTAGACCTCTTGTGGAGTGAAAAAATCCATGTCTCGCACCATTGACTATGAAAAAGTACCAGTTATTAGCCATAATTCTCCAAATCATATCTATGATACTCTCATCAAAGCCCATTCTTCTCATTACCAGGCAAATATATGACCAAGACACCCTATCATAAGCCTTAGACATGTCCAATTTGATGACTAAATTATCACCCTCATTAGGCTTTTTGATGTTGTGAATGATCTCCTGAGAAAGCATAATGTTTTCAGAGATGCTTCTGCCTTTAACAAACCCAGACTGATTATCTGAAATGAGATGGGGTAGAATAGGAGCTAATCTGAGGCAAATGAGCTTGGAAATAATTTTGTTAGTGGAATTGCTAAGGCTAATAGGTCTGAATTCTGAAAGCTTATTAGGATGGTCTACTTTTGGGAGTAGAACCAAACAAGGATGGGAAAAATATTTGGGCATCGTGTGACCACAAAAAAAAAGGATTGAACAACTGCCAAAAGGTCACTTTTAATAATATCCCAACAAGCTTAGAAAAATTTTCCATTCATACCATCTGGACCGGCAGCCGAGTGAGGATTCATAAAAAAAACTACCTGTCTTAACTCATCTATTGTAGGCATGGCTTGAAGACTGTTATTTTGATCATTAGTAACCATCCTAGGGATGCAGTTAAGAACCTCTTCATTTATAACCTTCTCATTGCCAGTAAAGATCTTCTGGAAATGGTCGCAGGCTGCTTTGGCAATAACTTCATCACCTTGAAATTCATCCTCATTATCATCATGAATCCTATGGATGTATAACCTTCTTCGTCTACCCCTCATCAGAGCATGAAAGTAACTTGTATTTGCACCACCCTTTTTGGACTAATGACGCTATGATTTTTGCTTGAGAATAGATTCCTCTAAACTTCATATATCTGATGTACTCAGCGTTAGTCCATGTAACTTAGCTCTATTCTCCTCATTGTTGTTGGTCAATATCTCTTCTTCTTCGATTCTGACTTTCTCTTCATACTCTTTCACGGTAGCATAAATATCCCCAAACTCAGATTTTGACCAGTTGCTAAGCGTGGAGGCGAGTCTCTTCATTTTCATGTGAAACACCCACATTGGATTGCCTTCTATATCCCTACTCCAATAGTTTTCAACCGTAGGTAAGAAGGAATAATTTTCAACCCAGCAATTTAAGAATTTGAAATATTTAGTGATGTTTTCCTGTCTAACAGTGAGCTCCAACAAAAGAGGACAATGATCAGAACCCACCGAAGGTAGATGTGTAACTGCAGAGTGAGACATGAACTCTAACCATTTATCATTAGCCATAGCTCTGTCAAGTCTCTTCCAAATTCTAGCATCTGCATCTCTTTGGTTACACCAAGTAAATTTCTGACCATGAAACCCCAGGTCAATAAGGCCACAAGCTTCAATGACACTAATGAAGTCAAAACTTTTGTTCATGTTGTAAGGAAGACCCCCCATTTTCTCTTTAGGATCAGTAATAACATTAAAGTCCCCCACCGTACACCAGGGCAAAGCGGTGTCTGCATAACTCAATAATCTGTCCCAAAGAAGTCTTCTGAGGTGATTTCTGCATTTGGCATGGATAAAAGTAGCAAGAAAATGGTAGGATGCTCTACATGCTTGATTTCACAAGTAATTTGTTGGTCATCAGATTCCAAGACTCTGCAATTAACATCTTGAGTCCAAAAAATCCAAATTTTCCCATTAGGATTACAAGCTGCCTCCTTCATGTTGAGATGCATTCTACAAATGTTGATTTGGGAGTTATCTGTAAATGGTTCCAAAATGGTGATCATAGATAACTTTTGCAGCTTAGAGAGATTTTTAATTCTTTCCATAGCACCTTTAGTATGGATACCTCTAGCATTCCAAATGATTGTACTTATCATCACAAACTTTGACTTTGGGATCTGGTAATGGGTCTGCCTACTTTGACAGAGGTGCTAGTTGTAGCTAGAATGGAGGAGTGAATTCCTTTCTGGTATTTTCTTGGAGATAAGCCTTGGTTGGCAGAAACTTGCTGAATGTCTTTCTGTAGTTCTGAATCATTAGTGGGACCAAATGCTTTAATCAATTGCTCACTCGTTTCTTTATCCTCTTTATTATCAGTTTCTTGGTTATCAATAGATTGTGAATCTTGATCAAGTTCATCTTCAGAGTGTATTACTCTATATTCATCATTGATATCCTCAGGCACCGCCGGAATGGAATTGAGAGTACATTCCCTGGGAGGACTAGCATGAATTTGTAGAGGGGGAACACCAAGGCTTCTTCCCTCTTTTTGTTGTCCTCTTTTGTGCTCATCTTTTTTCATAGAACTAGTAGAACTTAACCCTTATTAACTATCCACAAATAAAGGATTTCTGGGAGAATCTTGATCAGCAACTAAAAAAGGTTGAGTTCCTTTTGCTGTTGGAGTATCTTGTTTGGATTGTTGGGAGGAACATTTGGATTGTTGGGAGGAAATATTGGATTTATGGGATTCTATGGTATTATTCTGGGTATCAATCCCTTGAGCTGGAGAGGAATTATTGTTCACTTCAAACATAAGGGTGGGATTCACTTGCGCTTCTCTATTCTGTGCTTCCAGTCTCTTTTTAAGGGCATCTCTTCTCTTTTTGCTCAATTTATTCTTGGATTTGGAGTTACTAGCTTGAGCCTGATCATTAGTCCTAGTTGGAGTTCTGAGGAGTTGAAGTTGCATCTGTTCATAACCTTTCTCAACCCGTTCTTCATGTGTATCATGTTGAGCTACAGGTTGTTGGACCTGATTCATCTGCCCCTGATCAGTCCCTATCTGCTGTAATAAATTCCCATTAAGGGCAGTGTCTAAACTCTTAACCAAAGACTGAATATTCTGGACCCCTCTCTGATCTAATACACACACATTCTGACCTTGTTTTGAACCCAAAACTAAAGCCTGATCCAGATCTGAACCCAAATTCTGATTTTGGACATAAATCAAACTCTGATAAACCAAAATCTGATCACCACCATCATGCTGAATTTGTGCTTGAACTGGATTTATTTCTTGGGAAGTATTCAACATCTGCATCTGTTTATCCTTCAAATTCTGATCATAACCTGATCCCAAAACTTGTTTCTACACCTGTACCATTGTTTGAACCTTCTCTAATTCTTCCAAATGAGTCAAATCTGCATTTAGATTCTGATTCTGGCCAGAAATCAAACTTTGAGAGATGCTTAGTAAATTTTGTTGCTGTTGGAGAGTGGTAGCAGGGGCTCTACAGTCAAACCTATGGTCAACCAATGGGTTCTCATGCAAAACATGAGACAAATTCCCCCTTTTGGATACCCCTTCCTGCAAGTTAGTAAGGTTCTCCTCCACACCATCCTTGCCTCCATCAACTACACATCTTTAATAATAATAATAGAATTATGATTGGGGGGAGCCATGGGGGAGGGGAGCATTGAGTCAATACCTGTGTCCTTCTGCTCATAATTCCTTTGTAATTTAAAAGCATCATCTATAATAGAAATAAGGGGATTGGGGCATTGATCCTGGACTCCAGTATCAATGTTACAAGTGGGAACAGTAGAGTCAATACCTGGAGCTTTTGTTTGAATTGGTTTGTATACCTGTTTTGACTTTTCCTGCTTCTTTTGGGTGTTCTGAAAGCTTCCTTTGAAGTTCTTCCTCCTTTGAGTTTGCCATTGATCTTCTGAAGTTTTGGTGTTATTCATGTCAGCAGGTTGTGCTCCTTCTTTAGAATCATGTGGACCAACTCTGTGGGTAACTCCTGTGATCATGCTACATTCCTTCCCTCCATTGCTTTGGTTTCCATTTGTTTTAGCTTCTGCTTTTAGTTTTTTTTTCTTCTTCACCTCTTCATCTCTTATCTTCAAAGAACAAGCATGAACATAATGTCCTTGGTGTTTACAATAAGAACAATACTCAGGGAGATCTTCATACTGAATGGCTTTCTATTTCCCATTGCTAATATCCTCCTCATCAAATCCTAACCATACATGTTGTGGTGTTGTGGTGCTTCTTTGGAGAGATCAATTTGGAGTCTAACATTCGCAACACTACCTCTAGTCTTTTGAGCTGAAGCAGTATCCAAATAAAGAGCTTTCCCAATTGGAGATAGTAGAGCAGTGAGGAATTCTAGGTAATAACAGTGCCAAGGAAGTTCCGAAAGTGTTACCCATATAGGAACTATGGGAGTTTCCTCTTCTGGGGTAAAGGTTGGAGTCCATACTTGTAGTTTCATCAGTCTACCCTCAATATACATCTTCTGCTTAGTCCAAACCGTAATATGATCCTCTTCATTATCAAGATCAATGTATATATGCCTAGAGTTGAAATGAGTAATCTTGACCCCTCCAGTTAACTAGGTCTGCAGGATAAAACTTTTCCTGATAAGTTTCATTCTTGGCATAGTGGTAACAAACTTTCCCACCAATGTATATTTGCATCTATCAGCTAGTTTGACCATGTAATCATGCTTCTTGAAAATAACAGCAGGAAATCCTTGTTTGGAGGTGATTTTGGGAGGAGAAAATTCTACCGGAGCATTGTTTTTGGCTTGGTTTGCTCTAAGTTTAGTAGCTAAGGATTGGACAATAGTAGGAGGGGAAGGATCAGTGTTTGTAGTGTTTTTGGTATCTGCAATGGTGATAGGATTAAATTTTTTACTGGAAGTGTCAATGGGTGGGATAACTTTATCTTTTAGGGTAGGTTGCTTGAAGTGATCAAAGTTGGAAGAAATTTTAGGAGGAGGGGGTGGGGAGTAGTTTGGGGTGACTTTTTTAGTAACACCTTGATTTGAATCATTTTGTTGAACATTTTTTGGCTCATGAATAAGGTCTTTTCTGGAAGGAGCAGTGGTAAAGTTCCCCTTAGCTGGCTCACTGTNGTGGTAAAGTTCCCCTTAGCTGGCTCACTGTCAGTGGTTGTGGAATTGTGATCAGTGTTGGATTGGTTCAAAAAATTATTTTTTTGGTGGGAATCCTTCCTGTGGGGTTGTTGGTTATTTTGTGAAGAAGAAATGGGTTTTCCGGTGCTCCGGAGCAGAAACAGGGATTCCAGCCAAATTCACTATGTTAGAAAACTTAGAATTTAAATTTGAGGTGCTAGGTAACTCACCTGATGTAGCTTCATGGTTTCGAGGGTTCCGGGGAGTATCCTCTATCAATTGGCATTGGTTCTTAGCCTTTCCGGCCACCGGAGCTCCTGTTCCGGTCAACTGTTCCATTGAAGTAGTCCTAACTGTCAAATTTGTATCATTAGGAGTAGAAATTGATGGGATTTTTTGCAAATTCATCTTCCCCACACAATTCTGAGTGGATTGGCATTGCCAATTTCTGAATTCCATCTCCATAACATCTCCACCCATTTCCGGCCTAATTGACGTTGCTCTTAAACTCGAATTCGCCACTGCCAACCTCGAATTAAATGGGGCTTCTTGCATATATGAGTTTAGGGAGTGATTACCCATGGAATTACCCGAACAAATTATTGTTTGTTGCTCCTGCACAGTTGCGCCGCCCTCGCCTGAAATCATCCTAGCTTGCTCCTCCTTCGAATTCAAATTCGAGGTATTTGGTTGGGAGGGATGGATTGCTACTCAGTTGTAATGGTGCGCAAGAGACTAGCACTCAGTTTGACATAGGTCTCCCGCCATCAGGTCTGTCGGAACTCCAACGCCGGCACTGTAGGTGTTCCCACCGGAGTTCTGCTCTTCTATACTCCCCGAAAAATTGTGGAGTTGGGCGCTATAGGGTGGAGAACAAACCCCACTTAAGAAATTCCCACAAACTTGACCGGAGTTTGGGCGACTGGAACTGGTGGTTTTCAATCCCAAACCACTCAACATCAACCCACAAATACTACCAACCAACAAATTGAATTTTTGAACTCCTCCAACCAAAATCCAAAAATCACCAAAGTTGACAGTGCTACTGGAAATGGGCAGAACACTCAGGCTCTCAACTCTCAAGCATTGAAAGCTCCAGGTAAGGCTCTAAACTCTACTATTTCTTTGCCTACTGATAATGCTACTCTTCAAAATGATTTAGCTCAATTGCAATCTAATGCAATTGAGCAAAACTCCGTTACTCTAACCAATGTTTTGCAGACTACTAATGATGGTTCTAAGGAGCCTAAGAATAATAGATTGGAGAATCAAAATTCTCAAACCCAAAAACAGGTCCACAACAGGTCAAATTTCCCTAAAGTTTCAGGAAATTTTGAGAAGTTTAATCCTAAAATCCAAACCAATGGCCAAGCTCCAACTACGGATATTCCTAGTAAAAACAACCATGATAACAGCAATAGCTCCAAAACCTTTGCAAATACCAAAACCAATATCAATCCTGATCCATCACCCCCCACTGTTGTCCAGTACTTTGCCACTAAACTTAGAGCGAACCAAGCCAAGAACATTGTCCCGGTTGAGTTCTCTCCTCCTAAAATCACTTCCAAGCAAGGATTTCCTGCTGTCATTTTCAAGAAACATGACTACATGGTCAAATTAACTGCTAGATGCAAATATACCTTCGTGGGTAAGTTTGCTACCACTATGCCTAGAATGGAACTCATTAGAAAAAGTTTTATTCACCAAACCCAGTTAACGGGAGTGGTTAAGATTGCCCATTTCAACTCTAGGCACATATACATAGACTTGGATAATGAGGAGGATCATATTACTGTGTGGACTAAACAAAAGATGTATATTGAGGGTAGGTTGATGAAGCTACAGGTTTGGACTCCAACTTTTACTCCGGAAGAGGAAACTCCCATAGTTCCAATTTGGGTAACACTTCCGGAACTTCCTTGGCACTGTTATTACCTAGAATTTCTCACTGCTCTGTTGTCTCCTATTGGAAAAGCTCTTTACTTGGATACTGCTTCAGCCCAAAAGACTAGAGATAGTGTTGCTAAGGTTAGACTCCAGGTTGATCTTTCAATAGAAAAGCCTCAACATGTATGGTTAGGATTTGATGAGGAAGACATTAGCAATGGAAAGTGGCAAACTATTCAATATGAGGATCTTCCTGAATTCTGCTCCTACTGCAAGCACCAAGGTCATTCGGCTCATGCATGTTCTTTAAAGATAAAAGATGAGGAGGTGAAGAAGAAGAAAGATCAGGAAGCTGAAGCTAAAATAAATGGTAAGCAAAGCAATGGAGAAAAACAGGTAAGTATGATCACTAGAGTTACTCATAGAGATGAAATTCATATAACCAAAGATGTTCTATATGATACCAAAGAACGAGCACAACCTGCTATCATGAGCAATACCAAAAACTTAGAAGATCAATGGCAAACTCAAAAGAGGAAAAAATTCAAAGGAAGCTCTCAAAACAACACAAAGAAGCAAGATAAGCAACAACAGGTCTACAAACCAGTGCAAACAAAGGCTGCAGGTATTAACTTTATTGCTCCCTCTTGTAACATTGATCCTGGAACAGATGCTTCTCAAACACAGTTGGATCATGCACAGAAGACCACAGGTATTGACTCAATGCTCCCCTCCCCCATGGCTCCTCCCAATCATAATTCTGTTATTATTGTTGATGATGTTGTAGTTAATGGAGGTATGGATGGTGTGGAGGAGGAACCTACTAACCTGCAGGAAGGGGTATCCAAAGGGGGGAATTTGTCTCATGTTCTACATGAGAACCCAATGATTGACCATAGGTTTGACTGTAGAGCCCCTGCTACCACTATCCAGCAACACCAGAATTTGTCAAGCACCTCTCAAATTATGGTTTCTGGCCAGAATCAGAATTTAATTGCAGATCTGCCTTTGGAAGTTTTAGAGAAGGTTCAAACAGTGGTTCAGGTTTAGAAACAGGTCTTGGGATCAGATTATGAGCAGAGTTTGAAAGTTACACAGATGCACATGTTGAGTGATACTCAACAGCAAAATCCAGTTCAAGCACAAATTCAGCAAGATGGAGGTGAACAGATTTTGGGTTATCAGAGTTTGGTTTCTACTCAGAATCAGAATTTGGGTACAGATCTGGGTCCGGTTTCAGAGGTTGATAGATATCAGATTTTGGGTGCAAAACAAGGTCAGAATTTGCCTATATCAGATCAGAGAGGGGTCAAGAATATTCAGTCTTTGGTGAAGGGTTCAGACACTCCAACCAGGGCTAATGACCAGGATCAATCCAACAACTCTAAATCCAAGAATAAGTTGAGCAAAAAGAGAAGAGATGCCCTTAAAAAGAAGCTGGAAGTTCAACATAGAGAAGCTCAAGTGAACCCCAACCTTATGATTGAAGAGACCAATATTTCTTCTCCATCTCAAGGTATGGATAATCAGAATAATACCATAGAATCCCATAAATCCAAAACTTCCTCCCAACAGTCCAAACAAGATACTCCAACAACAAAAGGAACTCGACTTGTGTTAGTTGCTGATCAAGGTTCTTCTAGAAATCCTTTATTTGTGGATAGCCAAGAAGGATTAAGTTCCACTCCAGATCTAGAGACTCCCATTGAAAATCTTGTCCCTATTGCTTGCGATCCTCCTGACCCAGTGTTTGCAGTTTGTAACCTCAATACATCGAGTTGTAGAGACTTTGAAGTAGATGACTACAGACAGATTATTTCAGAGGACGAAACTGAATATGATTCTGAGGAGGAACCAAAAAATAGTTCAGATGATGCACATGCTATGCAACTGTTGCAAACATTTGGTGCTACTAATTCTCAGATGTCAGAGACCCATGTGAAGAAAGTTACTGATCGACAGGGTCTCTCGCCACGAGGAGCATCACACTTTTCACCTGGCTCTGGGACTGGCCCCCCAGCCGCCAGAACCAGACTGAAAGCTAAAACCCGTCATTAGTTCACTTATTTGGAATGCGAGAGGCATTAGGACTCTTGGTGCCTTAGAGAGACTTAAAGCTCTCAAGCAAATCCACAAATTAGCTATTATTACCATCTTGGAGCCTTTTTCGGACAATGCCCATATTCAGCTATTCACTAACTATTTGACCATGCACAAATCAATTTGCAATGCCAACGGGAAGATCTGAGTGTTTTGGAATAATGACATAGATTGTGTTCTTCTCAGTTCTGATGATCAGCAGGTGAATTGTGAGTTCAGACATGTTGGGTGTTCTGAGATTTTCACTATGACTTTTGTTTATGCTAAGTGTCAGGAAACCCTCAGGGCTTCACTTTGGGACAATCTCAGACACAGATCTCAGACTACTACTCCGTGGTGCACTATTGGGGATTTCAATGTTATTACCACCCCAGAAGAGAAACTAGGAGGTGTTTCTTATAGAATGCGGAAGAGTTATGAATTTCTGCATATGATAGAGCAGTGTGGTTTGATTGATCTTGGATACCACAGTTCTAGATTCACTTGGTCGAATGGTAGAGGGCCGGAAGATGTGATTTGGAAGAGATTAGACAGAGTCATGGTGAATGATAACTGGCTTAGTAAAATGCCCCTCACTAACATTACTCATCTTCCTTTTGTGGGCTCAGATCATTGTCTGCTTCTTCTGGAGATTATAGACAGACAGGAAACTAATGTCAAATACTTCAAGTTTCTTCATTGTTGGACTGAGAACTCGACTTTCATGGATACAATGCGAAAGTGCTGGACTAGGGAGATTAATGGGCATCCTATGTGAGTCTTTCACCAGAAACTGAAGAGACTTAGTTCTACACTCAGCCAATGGTCAAAAAATGAGTTCGGGGATATCTTTGCTTGAGTTAAGGAATATGAGAATGCAGTTAAGGTTGCTGAAGAGAAGTTCATCCAGACAAATAGTGATGAGGATAGATCTTCACTACATGCCTTGAATGCAAAGTACATCAGATTCCTTATGTTGGAGGAGTCCATTTTGAAACAGAAAACGCAGTTACAGTGGTTCAAAGAGGGAGATGCAAACACTAGCTACTTTCATGCCCTTATGAGAGGTAGAAGAAGGAGGTACACATCAGGGGTTATCTTACGACGGACAAAATGGGTTTGCCTAACTTCAGAAGGAGGAAGACCAGGAGGATCAAAGAACCATCGTGAGATGTTGTGAATTGCTTGGTGTGCATCCAAGCTTGGTATGGATGTCTCTATACCACTTTTTGTCTGCTACTTCTTCCTTTTCAGATAGGCTATTTCTTTTATAAGTTGTAGCGTTTTTTGAATAGGTCTTTCTTTGTAAAGGGAGAGTCTCCCTTATTTATTGCTTTCCTAGAATTTATGTATAGGAGAGGAGTCCTCTCCTGTAGGTGCATAGTTTCTAGGTTTTCATTCTAGTTTCGGGGATGGGTTGGCTAACCTTAGTAGGATGGCCGACCTATGAACCACTATAGGATCGGAGGTAAGGTTTATGTCCCTCTCCATGTACATATTTTTGTTTTTATTATTTATGGTAAGGCCTGGGGTGTTGCTCAGCCCCTGTCCACCACAAGGGCGTTTACCAAAAAAAAAATATGAATTTGGGTTTAGGGTTTCAGGTTTCAGGGTTTTAGGGTTTTGGGTTCAGGGTTTAGAGTTTCAGAGTTTTAGGTTCAGGGTTTAGG
>JACEIK010013746.1:12315-22650 GCA_018107945.1 Datura stramonium
ATAAAACATTATTTGTTTGGTTGTCTACCTTTATAGCTATATCGTTCACTAACAATTAGGATAATTACTACCGTAATTCAGTCCCTGTGGGATCGATACTCGGCTTGAAATAAAGCCACTTTACTACTTGTACGACCACGTGCACTTGCGTGTAGTTTGGTCCGAAGAGGAACCATGGTGAATTAACAAGCTAGGGTTACACAAAGTGATCTTAAAATCAATACAAACACTTATATTGTATTTTCTTCATGCTTAAACGTTTCTTAACGGTGCGTAACATTAGGAAGTGCCAGAATTCTTTACTTGCTTTGGTCAAAGAGGTAGAGATTAGGAAAAGAGAGTTACAACGGAGCCTTGATCTCGATGATCATTGCATTAACTTGAGTTGTGGTCGCAGGATAGTTATCTAGAACTTAATTATAACCGATAGTTTGAAACTTCTCATGAGACTAAGTCGAGTGATTGAGTATAGTCATTCAATAAGGACTGGTCGGTCATTTGAATGAACCTAAGTTATTAGTTCTATAAGTAAGTATTGGTGATAATCATGAGTGTATACCTAAAGCAGTTATGAACCCATGGGGAACACAAACCCTAGTTATCCTTTGATATTGACTTAAAACCAGAATTTTAATATTTGTTTTTATTATTGATTTTCTTTAGAATCCTCCTATTTTGAAGTAACTATCTCACAAGTTAAATTACTGGTTATAATCCAGTCTCCCTATTCCCTGTGGGTTCGACCCCAACCTCTAGTTGTGTTCTTTATTGACAACATCCGCTTCTCACTTTAGTAAGAGGTGTAGTTTGAGCGTTATCAGAATCCTTGAGAGAAGCCTGAAGAAATCTGAAGAACTGAGGAAGCCCTAGTTTAGCTCTGAGATGCCTTACAGGAATTTTTTTGCTCTTGAGATCGTGAGATGAGTGGAATGAGGGGGGTTAGGTCGATTTCCCCTTTAATTCTCTCCAAAACGTGCCCAAAATGGCGTGGTTTAGAGCCTAGGTGTTTAGAAAATTACATAAAAGCCCTTAAAAGTTCCGCAGGAAAATCACACTGCCAGTCCCAATGAGGGACTGGACGAGTCGTTACTTAAGGGATGACTCATTATGTGTCTCGTCGTCAACACTGGGAGACCTCATCTTGTCAGTCACCACGAGGGACACCACAACTCGTGGTGACAATTCGTGATGAATGCTGCCAATAATTCAACATCCAACTAACATTCCTGACCACAGCCAACTCCACGAGTCGTGGAGTCACTTTATGACTCATGGCTGCCTCTCGTGGCATCTCCGGGGAGTCTACCTCGAACCCTTCACCATGACTCACTTGATGAGTCGTTGCCTTGACCATGACTCGTTGCCTCTCTCGTGGTCACTTCCTGACCATGAGTTCCTACCAATCTTCCCCTCGCTTCAAGAGTCACTCCACAACTCGTGGAGTACTTCACGGGTCACTGGACGACTCATCCTGTGACCTGGTGCAGAATTTTCTATTTTCTCCATTTGAACCCTCATATATGATCTTAGAGGCTTTTGGGGTATTACGATATCTCCCCCTTGGGAACATTCATCCTTAAATGTGGATCAACATACTGAAAAGCTGGGGAAAGCAGCTGTCACAACAAATACTGAAAATCTAAAGCTGAAAATTGACGGAGTAACTGACTCCGGACTGAATTACATGACTGAATTGAATTTATGAACCTCGCATAAAATTTATGATATGAAAGAAACTGGGGCTAATGAACTGAACATGAAACTGAATAGAGTACTAGGGAGGAATTTAGTACCTGATTGTTGAAGCTGAACTGGAAGGGAATAAATGGGGATATTTTGCCATCATGTATTCTTCTGCCTTCCATGTGGCTCCCTTAACTAGATGATTCCTCCACAAGACTTTCATTGTAGCGACTTTCTTGTTTCTCAGCTTAGGACCTAATAGTATAGGATCTGAACTGAAACCTCTTCGTAAGAGAGACCATCCTTCACTCCCACACTGTGTCTAGTGGCACAATTGAGGTCGAATCACCGCTGCACGTCTTCAACAGTGACAAAAGGAAGACTGGGTGCACAAATGCTAACTTCAAAGGTAGTTCTAACTCATAGGCCACACTGCCAATTCGCCTCAGAATCGTGTAGGGTCCTATATACCTCAAAATGAGTTTCCCTGTCTTTCAAAACCTCATCACCCCTTTCATGGGTGAAATTTTCAGATAAACCCAATCATCTACATAAAATTCTAACTCTTTCCTCCTCACATCCGCATATGATTTCTGTCGGCTCTGAGCTGTTTTCAATCCTTCTCTGATAAGTTGCACTTTTTGCTTAGCTTCATGAACTGATTCTGGCCCTATCAAGGTAGCTTCGCCAACTTCAAACCACCCTATAGGAGACCTACACCTTCTACCATATAAGGCCTCAAACAGGGCCATCTGAATGCTAGAGTGGTAGCTGTTGTTGTATGCAAACTCGATGAGAGGTAAGTGATCATCCCAACTGCCTTTGAAGTAGATCATACAAGCTCTCAGCATATCTTCTAAGGTTTGAATAGTCCGCTCATCTTGTCCATCTGTCTGAGGGTGGAAAGCGGTGGTGAGTTTGACCTGAGTACCGATTCCTTTCTAAAATGACTTCCAGAAATGCCAAGTGAACTAGGTACCTCTATCTAAAATGATGGACAAGGGAACCCCACACAGTCTGACTAACTCCCGGATGTACATCCTAGCATAATCCTCAGCTGATTCTGTAGTTTTAACTGGGAGGAAATGTACTGACTTGATCATCCAATCTACTATCACCCAAATTGAATCATGCTGCCGACGAGTATGTGGTAGGCCTATAATAAAGTCCATATTCACTTCTTCCCACTTCCATATGGGTATGTTGATATCTTGATTCATACCCCCAGGTTATGATGTTCCACCTTAACCTGCTCGCAGTTCGAGCACTTAGCCACAAATTTTGCAATATCTCTCTTCATGCCATTCCACCAGTAGATATCCCGTAGTTCACTATACATCTTTGTGGTACCTGGGTTGATAGAATATCTAGAGCTGTGGGATTCTGCCAGTATTTGCTTCTTCAAGTCACCTACATCCGGAACACATAGTCTGCCATGGTAATGAAGCACACCATCTCCCTATTTTGAGAAAGCCTCCACTTCTTTTCTTAGATCTGATTCTTTCAGCTTAAGCAGTACGAGATCTTCATCCTGCTTTGACTTTACCTCAACAACTAATGAGGATTTTGACCCACTCTGTAGTACTACTCCGTCCTCAGCTGAATCCACCAATTGCACTCCCAACTGAGTTAACCTCTGTGAATATCCTTTGCTAGTTCCTTTCTTCCCTCTTCAACATGAGCAATATTCCCCATGGAAATTTTACTTAGTGCATCAGCCACCACATTGTCCTTGCCTGGGTGGTATAGCACGCTCATGTGATAATCCTTTAGTAACTCCAACCACCTTTTCTGATGAAGGTTTAAATCTTTTTGACTGAACACGTACTAAAGGCTCTTGTGATCGGTGAAAACATCCATGTGAACCCCATAAAGATAATGCCTCCATATCTTCAAAGCAAACACCACCGCCGCCAACTCGAGATCATGAGTCGGATAATTCTTCTCATGAAGTTCATGAGTCGAATAATTCTTCTCATGAACCTTGAGTTGTCTGGAGGCATAAGCTATCACCTTACCCCACTGCATCAGAACACAATCGAGGCCAACTCTAGAAGCATCACAGTGGACTACAAAACCCATTTGTTCCTTCTGGTAAGGTCAAAACTGGAGCCGTAGTGAGTCGAGTCCTCAACTCTTGGAAACTCTTCTCACATGCATTTGACCACTAATATTTCACTTTTTTCTGAGTTAGCTTAGCCAGAGGAGACGCAATAGAAGAAAATCCTACTATAAATTGTCGGTAATAACCAGCTAGACCTAGGAAACTTCTGATATCTATTTGGGAAGTGGGTCTTGGCCAGTCTTTCACTACTGCTATCTTTTGAGGATCTACCTGAATACCCTCACCTAAAACCACATGACAAAGGAAAGCCACAGACATCAGCCAGAATTCATATTTGCTAAATATAGCAAATAGCTGGCGGTCTCTGAGAGTATGTAACACTATCCTCATATGGTTAGCATGCTCCTCCTCATTTCTGGAGTACACCAAAATGTCGTCTATGAACACAATGATGAACATGTCCAGATACTACTTGAATACTTTGTTCATTAGGTCCATGAAAGCTGTAGGGGCATTAGCTAGCCCAAAGGACATAACCATAAATTCATAGTGACCATACCGAGTTTTGAAGACTTTTTTCGATATGTCACATTCCCTGACCTAAGCTGATGATATCTTGACATGAGATCTACCTTGGAAAAACAACTGGCTCCCTAAAGATGATCGAACAAGTCGTCAATTCTGGGTAGGGAATACCTATTCTTAACCATAACCTTGTTCAGTTGAAGGTAGTCGATACAAATTCTGAGAGTACCGTCTTTCTTTCACATGAACAACACTGGAGCACCCCATGGAGAGATGCTGGGCCTGATGAAACCTTTCTCAAGGAGATCTTTTAGTTGTTCCTTTAACTCCTTAAGCTCAGCTGGAGCCATTCTATAAGGAGGAATAGAGATGGATGAGCGTCTAAAAGAAGGTCTGTGTCGAAGTCTATTTCCCGCTCGGGAGGGACTCCAAGAAGATCTTCGGGAAAGAAGTCAGGAAACTCGCTGACAACTAGAACTGACTAAATAGTTAGAGTCTAAGAGCTAGAATCTTTGACCCAAACAAGGTGATGGATGAACCCTTTCGAAATGAGCTTCCTTTCCTTAAGGTAGGAAATAAACTGGCCCTTAGGCACTGAAATACTACCCCTCCATTCTAAGACCGGTTCATTGGGGAACTGAAACTTGACGATTGTAGTTCTGTAGTCGACTGAGGCATAATCAGAGTGTAACCAATTCATTCTAAGAATGAGGTCGAAATCGACCATGTCTAGCTCTACTAGATCAACTGGAATTACTTTGCTCAATATTGAGACTGGGCAGTTTCTATACACTTGGCTGGCTCTAACTAACTCACAAACTGGGGTAGAGACTGAGAATGGTTCTGAGAGGACTTTTGGACTGATTTCAAACCAAACAGCTACATACGGATTCACGAATGATAGTGTGGCTCCTGGATATAGTAGGGCATACACATCTAGATAGAAGAGACGTAACATACCCGTGACCACATTAGGTTAGCTCTCTTGATCCTGATGAGAGGATAAAGCATAAAAGCGATTTTGGCGCTGACCGCCATCTGTACCTAAAGTAATACCCTGCTGCGCTGGACGGCCTGCTGAATTGGTAGACTATGATTTCCCCCGTCCTGTTGACGTACACTCTTTTAACTGGTGACCTAGCTGTCCACATCCAAAGAAATCCTTTTTGCCTAGGAGACATTCACCTGGATTGTTCTTGCCACACCTAGGACAAACTGGGTAGCAGTTGTTGGTACTTTAACTCTAGGAATGAGAGCCAAATGCTCCACCCTTCCGATCCTTGCAGGATAGGAAAGAAGGGATGCTAGCTGAGGTGGGTGTTGGAGTCCTCTATTGTTGCTACTGTGGGCAGATACTCTCGTTGGACCTCTGGTGGCCATAATTAGATTGACCTGTTCTATCCCTCTTATTCTCGCGCTCCATATCCTTTAACTCTTTGGCCTCAATCTGCTAGGCATAAATGATAAGGCTGGAGAGGTCAATGTCCTTGATGAGCATCACGGTCCTGCACTCCTTAAGTACCAAGTTTGACAATCTATTGACGAATTTGAGCGTGTGATCCCTTGGATCGACTACCATCTGTTGAGCATACCTCAACAACCGAGTTAGCTCCAATGCATACTCCTCCACGTTCCTGTTACCCTTCTTTAAGGTCATGAACTCTGTGACCTTAGCCTCCCTCAACTCCCGAGGTAAAAATCTATCTAGACATGCTGTGGTGAACTCTTCCGACCATACTAGTTATGCTCCTGCTGGTCTCCCTTCCTTCCACTGATCATACCAAACCTGAGCCACCCCTTTCAACTAGTAGGCAACTAGATCAGCACTCTCCGCAGAACTAACACCCATAATCCAGGTGATCTTCCGCATGACATCAATTCTGCTGAGGACACTTGGTCGTCCTGAGGGGCTGCTGGAGCTGGGGCAGGTCGGTTGGCATTGCCAGCCCTCTTTTCATTTCCTTGTTTTAGAAGCACAGTTTCACTGAAATGAATAGAGCATGAGTTAGGAGGACATTTCTGGAATTAGACTTTATTGCATGATAAAGAGTATGAACAAAAGGGAGTTTTCCTAATAATGTCTTGTAGCCTCCCCATCATAAGTGTGGCGCGCTTCACACCTATGAAAAGGACTCTACTTGACGCAGCTTTCAGACATCCTAGGATACTCTAAACCTAGTATTCTGATACTAAGTTTGTCACGATCCGAGTCTACACCTTGTCCGAGACACGGTACTTTGTGCCCCAAGCGGCCCCAAGCTAACCCATGGTCTATAATTACACTAGTAAACTGAGTAAATATAAGCGGAAGTTTTGAAAATACAATCATTCAAGAAAATACCGATTTGACAAGAGTCAATATATCAAAAGAAATAATATTATATAACTATGTGTGAAGGCCAGCAACTAACTGATGAGTTTCTAGGAAAAGCCCCTAGCTAACTGTAAAATTTGTCTAAAAGAGACCTAAATTAAAACAAATATCATCCTCGGAAGATGAGGATTCACCAAACACCATTGCTGATATCGTCTGAGGGAACTACTGATGATGCTGGGACTGAGAACCTGCTCTTGTATCATAATACGATACAACATAAAAAGTATGCGTCAGTACTTCATATGTACTGAGTAAGTAAGAGATAAAATAAGCATGAGAGAATAAGTAACTGAACTGCAATAACATGAAATGACCAACTGAAATACTATAAATTGGTAGAACTGAGCTGTAACTGATACGGTCAATAATGACCCTAACTGATGGTCATAAACATGTCCTGAAACTKAGATACTAAGCTGAGCTAAATTAATTTGAACTAAACTGAGACTATATTGACAGGTGGGAGAGTCTATAATCGACATATAACCACGTGAGATAACTGTGGAGTTTGATGTATACGCCTTATTGATAGGACCCAATATACCTTGACAAGGTATAAAAGGCATGAACTATGAGATAACCGTCTGGGACCACTTGAGCTAAATAACCTACGGTGGCAATGTAGTTCTAGAAATCTAGGTGCGCTGGAACCCCAGTCCACTCGGTGCTAAGTCCTACTCCCACTGGATAGTCCTAGTCTGACTACTAAGCTGATAGCTCAAAGTTGGGGCCCAAGACTAAGTCAGGGATACTTACTGGAAGTACCCTGAGAGTCTTATCGGACTGGATATCTATAATTGATGTTCTAAGACTGGCCAGAGCTGCTTATCTAGAAGCGTCATAACTGTCTAGAGAACAAACTGAAACTGATACTGGTAGTTCTTAGACTGGTCAGAGCTGTTTATCTAGAAGCATCGTAACCATCTAACGAACTAACAGATAACTGATAACTGGGAGGCATTATTGATACCTCAAGAACTGATTATAGTTAAACTGATCAACTGACACTACTGAAAGAAACTAAAGATACTAACATTTTGTCTGAGACTGAACTGGCATGCAATTGATTGAAAATTCATATGACTGTAATAACATGGGAATTACAACACTAATAGAGTCAGGAAATATTAATGTCTAATCGATTATGCAAGACCCTAATTACTACATTTATAGAGTTAGGGCTAAAATCATTTTACAGGAAACATGTATCATCACAGTCACTAAGTAGTGGAAATATAACAACAAATAATATGAACAACATTCCACATGAATTAATCGAAATCTCACAGCAAATTACTCTAATTCTAAATCTCAGGGCTAGAGATGATAGGCGATTATGGAAGGGTTTTGGGGACACAAGGGAAGAACAATTCCCTTATTGAATTCCCATATACCTGGTGTAGAATCCTTGAGAGAAGCCTAAAGAAATTTGAAGAACAGAGGAAGCCCAAGTTTAGCTTTGAGATGCCTAACAGGAATTTCTTTGCCCTTGAGATCGTGAGATGAGTGGAATGGGGGGTGGGGGTTAAGTCAATTTCTCCTTTAATTCTCTCCAAAAATGTACCCAAAATGATGTAGTTTAGAGCCTAAGAGTTTAGGAAATTATGGAAAAGCCCTTAAAAGTTCCACAAGAAAATCACACAACCAGTCCCAACGAGGGACTAGATGAGTCATTACTTAAGGGACGACTCGTTACGTGTGCCGTCGTCAACACTGGGAGACCTCATCCTGTCAGTCACTATGAGGGACACCACGAATCGTGTTGACAAGTCGTGATGAATACTACCAAAAACTCAACATCCAACCAGCACTCCTGACCACGGCCAACTCCACGAGTCGTGGAGTCACTTCACGACTCGTGGCTGCCTCTCATGGCATCTCCGGGGAGTCTACCTCGAACCCTTGAACACGACTCACTTGACGAGTCATTGACCTGACCATGACTCGTTTCCTCTCTCGTGGTCACCTCCTGACCACGAGTTCCTGCCAATCCCCCCCCTCAATTCATGAGACACTCCATGACACATGGAGTACTTCATGGGTCACTCACTGGATGACTCGTCCTGTGACCAGGTGTAAAATTTCCTATTTTCTCCGTTTGAACCCTCAGGTGTAATCTTAGGGGCTTCCGAAGTATTACACATTTTAAGCTCAGTTAGCCGGATTTTTAAGAGTGTTAAACCTATCCTAACCCTTACCATTTCTTGCATTCAAATTAGAACTCTTCCTTGGAGATTAAGCTTGCAGAATTTCCCCAATTTCTCTCCAATTTCCTTTGGGATTTTAAGAGGGAGTGTAAATCAGATTTACCCACGTGTATAGGGTTATGAATGGGTGTATCCATCCACTCCCATTCCCAATTCCTTCTCAAATTCATGGAAATTCTAGTTGATGAATCTATGGGGTTTTAACGCAACTTGTGAATTCTCTAAATATCTATCATGGGTATACTCTATTTATGTTTCTAATATTGAATTATGATTTATGGGAATATTTTATAATGTTTTGAATTAAGATTCATGTTTTCAAAGTTTTACAAATTATGATGCCCAATTATGAAAGTTCATGAAAGGTTGAGATTATGACATATGTTTTCAAGCATGATGAGAGGTATATGATGAATGTATGATTTTGAATTACCCATGTCTATATTCATGTTTTGACCATCAAAGTCTATTTCAAGTATTTTTAAGTTTGGGTAAGACCATATGATCAAGTATGTTTTATGATTTATCTCAATTTCATGTCATTAGCTTACTACATGGATTTTGGAGTCTAGACTCTCACTCTTTTCAGCTTGTGGTATGGTTTGAGACAAGGCTCCTCATATTGTTCAAATTATGCATGTATTATTACAATTCAGCTTCATCACTAGATGATGGTTCAACTTCATTGAAAAACGATGGAGAACATATGCATGTTTTTGGGAGTAGTGTGTAGCACCGAGTAGGCCAAAGGTCAGTCAATCCTGTGTCTCAGAATTACATGCCAATGTAGGTATGTTAAGATTATTTGGGACCTCTCCTGTGAGCTTTCCCTGCCCCCAAGGGCCCTTCAGCTTGATATCGATATCATGGTAGCGTCCTTAGCCCTAGAAAGGCTTTGGACGGCTGTACCCACTTGATTGTAATAGTCGGGACCACGTAAGCTCTATCATGGTAATGTCGGTTATATGATGAATCTCCCATTATTCCTCATGATTTCAGTTATACATGTTCATGAGTCATGATACTATGTTTTCAGCAGGTCTTACCCAATGTTTAGTTTTACTTATGAATAATCAGTTTTAGCTTTGGGTCATTCGATTCAGTCAATCCTGTGTCTCAGAATTACGTGCCAATGTAGGTATGTTCAGATTATTTGGGACCTCTCCTGTGAGCTTTCCTTACCCCCAAGGGCCCTTCAGCTTGATATCGATATCATGGTAGCGTCCTTAACCCTAGAAAGGCTTTGGATGGCTGTACCCACTTGAGTGTAATAGTCGGGACCACGTAAGCTCTATCATGGTAATGTCGTTTATATGACGAATCTCCCATTATTCATGATTTCAGTTATGCATGTTCATGAGTCATGATATTATGTTTTCAGCAGGTTTGACCCAATGTTTAGTTTTACTTATGAATAATCAGTTTTAGCTTTGGGTCATTCGATTCAGTTATGATATTCAGTTATGTTTATATCATAT
>JACEIK010013747.1:5587-21127 GCA_018107945.1 Datura stramonium
ATTGAAGGGATTGAGGTGAAAAGCTTGAAATCTCCCCTTGAATCCCCTCTCAAAGTCTTGCATGCATGAATGGGAGTTTAGAATAGGTCATCCTCTTAAAACCCATCTTTTCCCAAGCCAAAATGACGTAGTTTAGGGCCTTATATCGTGAAAATGTCAAAAATTCCCTTAATGAACCTGCCCTGAAAACTATCCAGATCGATCCCACGGGTGGGACTAACGGGTCGTTGGAACCAATGATGACCCGTCACATCCCTCGTTGAAACCACTGCTGGTAGCCCATTCTCATAACCCAAACAACGGACAGTCAGGACGACCCATACCTTCAACCAACGACTCATCACATCGCCCCTGGTTAACCCCCTGAACCTTGGCATCACATCTCCTAACGGGTCATACCACGACCCGTCACAACAAACAACGGACCATTGTTATCCCCTGTAGAGTCCACTGGAACAACTAAAACCCAAACCATGACCACAACCAATGACTCCTGGTCTATACTAACGGGTCGTTGGGATGCCCGTTGAAAGTCACCCGAACAGCCTATCCCCTTCCTGTGACGGCAAATGATGACTCGTTGTTTCCCTCAACGAGTCATCACATTTCCGGTGGTCTCCACTAAGACCATCTTTTCCCCAACCAACGATGGCATACATCGACTCGTGGTTTGTTACCACGAGTCGTTTTGTGGTCCGTTCTGTGATGTTTTGCCAATTTTTCTGCACCTTTCAATTTTAACTCCCGAGTTTATTCTTAGGCCTTCCCGGGGTATTACAATATCTCCCCCTTGGAAACATTCATCCTCGAATATAGGAAACAAGCAGCAAACAGAAATATACAATTATCATAGTTGTATACTTATCATTTTAACCAAAATTTTCACGGAATGACTACCTCTGAATCAAACCACATAGCTGAACTAATCTCATGCTTCATATACGCATTCACACACATAAAAGAAACTTTCACACATAAACTAAATATGAAAACAAAATGGGAACATAGGGGAAAACTGATACCTCAAGTCGAAGCTAAGCTGGTAGAGAACAAATGTGGATATCTAGCCATCATATCCGCTTTGGCTTCCCACGAGGCTCCCTCAACATGCTGATTCCTCCATAACACCTTCACTGAAGCTACTTTTCTGTTCCTTAGCTTACGAATTTGATGATCCATTATTTCAATGGGGATTTCTTCGTAATTGAGGCTGTCTTTTACCCCAATGCTGTCTACCGGAACTACTAAGGCTGGATCACCCAAACACTTTGTCAAAAGAAACACATGAAACATCCGATGAACTGAAGACAACTCCGAGGGCAAGTCCAACTCATACGCCACCTTACCAACTCTTCTCATAACCCGGTAGGGACCAACATAGCAGGGACTGAGATTCCCTTTCTTTCCAAACCTCACAACTCCCTTCATGGGAGATACCTTTAGAAATACCAAGTCGTCCACATAAAAATCCAAATCTCTTCTCCTTTCATTAGCCTACAAATTTTGACGACTCAGAGCGGTTTTTAACTAGTCCCTTATCAATTGGACGTTCACCATCACCTCGTGAACCACATCTGGCCCTATCATGGCTAGCTCACCAAATTAAAACAATCCGATGGGAGATCTACACCTCCGCCCGTAGAGGGCCTCGAATGGTGCCATTTGGATACTAGAGTGATAATTGTTATTATATACAAAATCGATCAATGGAAAATGATCATCCCAACTACCTTTGAAATCCATAACCATGCCCTCAACATATCCTCGAGGGTTTGAATGGTTCGTTCTGCCCGGCCATCTATTTGCGGATGGAATGCTGTGCTGAGCTTAATCTGAGTCCCAAGTCCCTTTTGAAAAGACCGCCAGAACTGGGAGGTAAACTGAGTACCTAGGTCTGAAATAATAGACAAGGGAACCCCATGAAGTCGAACCAACTCCCCAATGTACAACTTGGCATAATCATCTGCTGCATCCGTTGTCTTGACCGGTAGGAAGTGTGCAGCCTTGGTTAACCTGTCGACTACCACCCAAATGGAGTCTTATTGCCGGCGAGTACGGGGTAGACCTGTAATGAAGTCCATATTAATTTCTTACCACTTCCAAGTGGGGATGCTAATATTCTGAAGTACGCCTCTCGGCCTTTGGTGCTCGACCTTCACTTGCTGGCAGTTTGGGCATTTTGCTACGAACTCTGCAATATCCTTCTTCATACTATCCCACCAATAGATTTATTGCAAGTCCCGATACATCTTCGTGGATCCTAGATAAATACAATATCTGGTACCATGTGTCTCATGCAATATCCGGACTCTCAAATCACCTACATCTAGGACACCTAAACGACCCTGGTATCGTAACACACCATCTCCCCCTTGGTAGAAAACCTCAACCTTTTGACTCTGCACCGCCTCCTTCAGCTTCCTCAAAATGGGATCCTCATCTTGACTGGATTTAACATCAACCACCAAGGACCCACTATGTTCAACCACACCGCCATCAGCCGAGTTGGTCAATCTAACTCCCAGTCTTGCAAGTTGGTGGACATCTTTCACCAACTCCTTCTTCCCCTCATTCACATGAGACACACTCCCCATTGAGAGCCTACTAAGCGCATCTGCAACCATATTTGCCTTGCCAGGGTGGTAAAGGACACTCATGTCATAGTCCTTTAGCAACTCTAACCACCTCCTTTGCCGAAGATTTAGATCCTTCTGCGTGAACACATATTGCAAGCTCTTATGATCCGTAAATGCATCCACATCAACCCCATACAAGTAATGCCGTCATATCTTTAATGCAAACACTACCGCAGCCAACTCAAGATCATGGGCCAGGTAATTCTTTTTGTGAACCTTTAACTGTCATGAGGCGTATGCTATCGCCTTCCCATGCTACATCAACACACATCCCAGTCCGACTCTCGAAGTATCACAATATACAACAAAGCCATCGGTACCCTCGAGTAAAGTCAATAATGGTGCTGAAGTGAGTCGGGTCTTCTATTCTTGGAAGCTTTTCTCACAATCCTCTGACCATTGGAACTTCACCTTTTTTTGAGTCAACCTGGTCAAAGGTGCCGCAATAGTTGAGAAACCCTCAACAAATCTCCAATAGTAGCCTGCTAGGCCTAAGAAACTCCAAATTTTTGACGGTTTCATCGGTCTAGGCCAATTCTTCACTGCTTCAATTTTCTGAGAATCCACCCTAATGCCCTCACTCGACACTACATGACCTAGAAATGCCACCGAGTCCAGTCAAAATTCACACTTTCCAAACTTTGCATACAACTGAAGATCCTTGAGGGTCTGAAGTACCATTCTCAAATGAGTGGCATGCTCCTCCTCGCTCCGGGAGTATATAAGGATGTCATCAATGAACACAATCACGAACATATCCAGATATGCCTTAAACACCCTGTTCATCAAATCATAAAAGCTGAAGGAGCATTGGTTAGTCTAAAAGACATAACTACAAACTCATAGTGGCGATACCGGGTTCTGAAAGCTGTCTTTGGAATGTCACACTCCCGAACTCTGAGCTGGTGATATCCAGACTTGAGATCTATCTTTGAGAAACACCTGGCACCCTGGAGCTGGTCAAATAAATCATCAATCCTGGGAAAAGGGTACCTGTTCTTGAATGTGACCTTATTAAGTTGTCGATAATCAATACACATCCGAAGGGAACCGTCCTTCTTTCGAACAAATAGAACCGGTGCACCCGATGGAGACTTGCTTGGTAATGAAACCCTTATCCAACAAGTCATTCAACTATTCCTTTAACTCTTTTAGCCCGGATGGAGCCATCCTGTAAGGAGGAATAGATATAGGCTGCGTATCAGGCAGTAGATCAATACCGAAATCAATCTCCTTCTCTAGAGGAACACCTGGCAAATTATCAGGGAACACCTCCGGATATTCGTACACCACCTAAACTGACTGAATAGTCGGAGCCTCGGTCTCCACATCCTTAACCCTAACTAGGTGGTACACGCAACCTTTAGAGATCATCTTCCAGGCCTTAAGATAGGAAATAAACTGACCGGCTGGTACGACTAAATTACCCTTCCATTCCAAAACTGCCTCGCCCAAAAATCGGAATTCCACTGCACGGGTCCTACAATTAATCGAAGCATATCATGAAAACAACCAATCCATACCCAAAATGATGTCGAAATTAGTCATGGACAATTCTACTAAGTCCGCAGAGGTAACCTTATGCAACACCGTAATGGGGCAACCTTTATATACGCGCCTAGCTATAACTGACTCTCCAACTAGAGTAGATACGGAGAATGGTTCGGACAGAATTTCCGGACTAACCCTAAAACTAATATCAATGTAAGGGTTCACAAAAGACAAGGTAGCTCCTGGATATAACAAAGCATAAGCATCGATATAGAAGACTTGCAACATACCCGTGACCACATCTAGCGAAGCCACCTGCTCCTGGCGAGGTACTAGAGCATAAAACCTGTTCCGACGCTGACCACCTACCGAACTAGTGGAGGCTCCCTGCTGAGGGGGTCGTGCTGCTGGGGCGGTAGAACTGGCTTCAGTACAATCTCTGACCCTATGCCCGGGTTTACTATACCCGAAACAAGCATCCACACCAACTAGGCACCTCCCGGGATGATTTTTGCCACATATCGCACACGCTGGGAAAGTGCGCTCCACCTGCATGCTACCATGGTCCTTCGAGCCTGGCTCCCTACTCCTCTGGTCTCCCTTGAACCTGGACGGTGTGCTAGCCGATGATGGAGCTGGAGCAGTGATGCTGTGTTGTGGCTGCTGTCGTGATCTACCTCCTGACCAAGTGTAAGAAACCCTGTAGATGTCGATCCTGGCCCTCTTGACCTCTCTCTGGCTCCTATAGACCGACTCCATCTGCTGGACATGCAATACAATATGGGGAAAGTCGATGTCCCGGTGTAGCATGGCGATCCGAAAATCCTTATCCAAGTAATCTACTATTCCATGCACGAAGTGGCTCACCCGAGCCCGCTGATCCGCCACCAACTCCTGAGAATATTTAGATAGGCAAGTAAACTCCAAGGCATACTCCTGGACTAACATGTTTCCCTTCTTCAAATTCACAAACTCAGCCGCCTTGAGCTCCCTCATTTCTCGAGGGAAGAACTAATCCATGAACGCGGTATGAAACTCATCCCAACCTATCCGGCCTGCACCCACTGCTCTTGCACCTATCCATTGCTTGAACCATATATGTGCTACCCCCTTGAGGTAATAGGAGGTCAAATCGACACATTCCCCGTTATTCACCCCCATAACCTGGGTGATCGTCAGCATTTCCTCAATAAAGTCATGTGGGTCCTGATCTACCTTTGACACTGTGAACTCCGGAGGGCTCATCCTCAGAAAGTCCCTTACCTTGATAGTTGCCGCATTTCCATTTTGCGGATAATGGGCCACAATTTGATTCTGGACCTGAGCTATCATGGCCTGTGCCAACATCTGGATCGCCGCCCTAAAATCAGCGTGGGTGGTTGGCTCTGGTACTTGCCCCTCATGAATGGGTGGAGCTGGCGTGTGCTCCTCATCATGTGCACCCTCACGATCATCACTGTTACCGTTCCTCCTGAAATTTACTCGGTGTGGAGGCATGATTCTACAAATGCGAATATCACAAATTAGAGGAGTAAAGGACGTTCATCACACGACCTAGATCATGAAAGAAGGGAACATTCCCAAACATCTAGTAGCCTTTTCGTCATAAGTGTGGCATGCTTCACACCCATGAAAAAGACTCTACTTAACGTGGCTTTCAGACACCCTAGGACACTAGAAAACCTATGGCTCTGATAAAAAGTTTGTCACGACCCAAAAGTAAACCCGAGTCGTAGACACCGGACGAGGAGCCCCGAAAGATCCTAATTCGACCCATGGCATGAGCATACATCTAATTCATTCACATAAGCAGAAGACTTAACATAAGAAAATGTAAATATGTCATAATAACAGAGAAAATACGATACATGATCCATACATGCTGACTGATTATAACTTACAGTTTGAAGAGCCTCTAATCATGAAAGACGGGTTGATGGGACAGCATCCCAACTAACCCTACGATACTAAAACTAAAAGAGAAACCATAGAGTCTGAACATATGGCCCTCGGAACATAAGGACTCACCAAATAAGCTGATAGCGAACTCTGAGGAGTTACTAAGGAGGGTGAGCCTGAGAGTCGGGTCCTGTATCATGAAACGATACAACATAGAAAGTATGCGGTCAGTACGTGGAATGTACTGAGTATGAAAGGTAAGTAAAACGGACACTTCAAAACATGTATAAAACTCATAAGTGATCATAAGAATGGGACAACATGCTCATATCATAATAATCGTAATATGACATAAGGCTCAAGTTTTTCGAAATAATTGTAATGTAAACATAATCATAATCATTATAAGAGAGCATTACTTAACATAACTTGAGCAAAAATTCATAATCATAAACATGCATAAATCATGAGGAACAGTGGGAGATTCTCTTAACCAACATACCCCATATGAGCACACATGACGCCCGACTTGTAAGACTAGTCGGGAGGGTGTTTGTACCTTGCCAAGGGTAGGAACCATGAAGGGCGTGATCACACATGAAAAGGGCTGCTTGGGACAGGGACAAACATGAAAGGGTCCCAACATACCTATGGTGACACGTAGTTCATTAGATCCGGAGCTTAACATGGGCCTCGAACCTACTCGGTGTTTGATACTACTCCCAAAACGTATATAGTGCTCATAATAATATATACATGAGTTCATGGGCTAGTTAAATCATGATAATCTTAAACATGCTTGAACATATAAGAGCTAGCCATGGCTTGAGGCCCGTGGGTCGGCCAAAAACATAATTCATGATTGATAAAATTCATACATACTTGTAGATAATACATATAGCTTGAAATTCATAAGTTCATGATAGATAGCATAATAAATTCATAAATAAATTCATAATTTATGCTGGGCTTATCAAAAACACCGATGGATCAATGGATTATAAATCGATTCGTCATGGGGCATGCACAGTCAAGTTTAGTTGTTTAGAAATTCAAAATCAACAACATTCTACTCAATTTAAATCTCAAAGATGATCAAGATCAGTAGATTAAGATAAGATTTCAAAATCACAAAACCCATACTTAAATTATTAATTTTATACAAATCCAATACAAAACCCCATGAGTTTTCAAATAATTTTTGGATAATTAATATAGAAGGAGAATGGGTGTGGAAGGATCCACCCATTGCAGACCTTACATACCTAGAATTATTAACTCCTAACCCTCCCTAAAATCCCAAGAATGAAATTGAAGCGATTTAGGTGAAAAGTTTGATATCTACCCTTGAATCCCCTCTCAAAGTCTTGCATGCATGAATGAGAGTTTAGAATAGGTCATCATCTTAAAACCCAGCTTTTCCCAAGGCAAAATGAGGTAGTTTAGGGCCTTATATCGTGAAAAAGTCAAAAATACACTTAATGAACTTGCCTTGAAAACTGTCCAGATTGATCCTATGGGTGGGACTAACAAGTTGTTGGAACCAACAACGACCCGTCACATCCCTCGTTGAAACCAGTACTGGTAGCCCATTCTCAAAATCCAAACAACAGACAGTCAGGACGACCCATACCTTCAACCAACAACTCGTCACATCGCCCGTGGTTAACCCCCTGAACCTTGGCATCATATCTCCTAACGGGTCATACCATGACCCATCACAAAAAACAACAGACCATTATAATCCCCCATAGAGTCCAGTGGAACAACTAAAACCCAAACCACGACCACAACCAACGACTCATGATCTATGTTAACGGGTCATTAGGACGCCCATTGAAAGTCACCCGAACAGCCTATCCCCTTCCTACGACTGCAACGATGACATGTTGTTTCCCACAACGAGTCATCACATCTCCCGTGGTCTCCACTGATACCATCTTTTCCCCAACCAACGATGGCATACAACGACTCGTGGTAACATACCACAAGTCGTTCTGTGATGTTTTGCCAGTTTTTTTGCACTTTTCAATTTTAACTCCCTGATCTATTCTTAGGCCTTCCCATGGTATTACAAGTAGCTTTTGGCAGAGATGGGAATTTTGTCAGAGCTGAATATCTATTTTCTAGTTTTGGTTTTTTCTCTTCTTTGAAGGGTATTTTCATTATTTCTTATGGTTTGAAGGGATGAAATTGAGGCCTCAAGGGCCTTATTCCTGGTGTTCTGGGTCTCTTTTAGTTCCTTGTAGAAATTTCCTATTCAAAAAATCTGGGAGAAAATTATTTTCTCCTTGTATAAATTCGATTTGAAAATCCAAGATGGATAGTAAAGCCTACCATGTAGCAAATATTTGTTTAGAAACAAAGTTTTTTACATCTTTTTGTAAAACATGTTTGGCTACTTTGCAGTCTACTCATAATAAAAATTCTTTATTTATTAAATCATCTTGAAATTTGGTGATACACAACACTATATCCATAATTTCCTTTTTAATGATATTGTAATTTTTTGAGCGTTATTCCAGATTCCTGATGTGAATCTGACTAATTGTTCGGGGTTTTCTAGGGAGATTCTTTGTTTAAGGATGCCTCCATATCCTATGTCTGAGGCTCAGTTTCTACTATCATGAATGCCTCTGGATGTGGTATTCCTAGACATGGAAGTGTTTGAACTATTGGTTTTATTTTTTGGGCCATCTCTATTTTCTCTAATCACCATGGGACTGGATCCTTCTTAATAAGCTGATAAAGAGGCTTACAAACCTATCTAATATTTGGAATAATATCTGCAACATAATTGAGACTTCCTAAAAATCTTTAGAGCTGAGTTTTATCAATTAATTCATCTGGAAAATTGGATGAGAACTCTATGGCTCTACAAATGGGTTTATAGGTTGCTTGATATAAGTCGTGACCAAGGAATCTAATAGCAGTCTGGAATAACTTAATCTTTTTAGCACTTACTACTAATCCATTTTGTTTAACAACCTTTAAAAAAGTTTGGATATGTTTGAAATGTTGGTCAACATCATCTGAGTATATTAAAACATCATCTATATAAACTATAGAAATATTGCTATATGGATTAAATATATTGTTCATTATATTCTAAAATTCAGGCGGTGTATTTTTTAGTCTGAATGGCATTACATTTCCATTCGTATTGTCCAAAAAGTATATTAAAAGCTATTTTATGTTTGTCTTTTTCTGCTATTTGTATTTTCCAAAATCCTGATTTCATATCGAACTTATTTTAAATGTTAGCTTCATAAGTCCTTTTAAGAAGATCTCTTTCATTGGGTATTGGGTACCTAATCCATTTTAAAATGCATAAACTGTTTGAGGGTGGAAAAGAAAGAGAAAAAGTCAAAAAAGAGTGAGGTATGGTGTGAAATGAAGAGAATAAAAAAGGAGAAAGTTGAAAAGAAAGAAAATAAAAGAAAAGAAAAAGAGCTAAAAAAATGAGAACAACACACCACAACCACATAATGCATTCAAACGGAGAAAAAGGGAGGAAAAAGTTGAAAAGTGAAAAATGGGGTAAAAAGTGAAAAGTGGAGAAAAGTTGTGTAGTGTCAAGGAGGGTTAGTCACTAAATTCCATATCTATCATACCTAGTCTGAAGCCTACATTACAAGCCTAAAAAAGTCCTGTAGTAATCCTAGCCTAACTGTCTAAAAATCAATATAGAGAAAATAAGGAGAAGCCTATGGTATCTAATGTGCAGTATTTGGAACTTCTTTGTGAGAATGAGATCCTCATTTGTTTAGTCCCATGTTTCATAATTCTATATATATATATGAGTGTTGGGGACTTCATTTGTAGTGAGGGTACATGGTTTGTGCTGCATTCTGCCAACTGTCTATGGAAATGGCTTTCGTGATAGCTCGATTCTCTGCTAATAGTTGGTTGCCATATCTTGATCCCTGTATGTCATAGTTTGTGGTTACATGTGTGCATAAATTACTTGGTTTGAATGGAAGAGGGGTCAATAGTTGTTAAAGATTCATAGTGCAAATTTTAGTTGTGTTGGCTGTAGGTATTCTAAGTTTACTTTCTAATTAAACGTCGTTTTTTTTCTTTTTTTTTCTTTTCTTGAGGACATGCAAAGATATTAAGTTGAGGGTGTTGATGTGCTGTGGGTTTACAACATTTTTGATGCTTACAACTAAGAAAATAAGCACAGACTTAGGTGTATTTATATGGATATGATGCACTTTTACTTTATTTTCAGGGAAAATAGATGTTGGAGTTGAAATGTGCAAAAGAAGGAAAAATTGCAGAAAAAGGGCTAAGTGCGGACCTCAGTACGAGCCGTACCATCCTGGTATGAGCCGTACTTAGAGTCATGGAAAAGTCCAGATAAATGTGATGAGGAAAAGGCAAAATACGACTCATGGTACGAGCCGTACCATCCTGGTATGAGTCGTACCACAGTAGCGTAGAAAACTTCAGAAGATGTTTCACATGACAAGTCTCCTGATACAGGTAGAAGCCACGAATCGTGATATCTACCTAAGACCCGTACCAAGGGGCCATGGAAATGTTTAGAAGGATTGAAGACTGGCATATCTCAAGGTATGACTGCGCGTCACGAGTCATAGGACGCAGGTATGAGTCACAATCCACTCGTGAAAATATTCAGAGGATACCAAAAATTCACATGATCAAACCACGATTGGATAATATGACTCGTAGCTTCATGGTACGGGTCGTACCAATATCCAACACTTGGCCAAAATCAGAAGTTGCTAGCCAACATATGAGTGAAGGTACGACCCATACAATCTAGTTATGGGTCGTAACTGAAGTCGGCGACAGTTCAACAGTTTTTCCTATTTACTTAATAAAGTGTTATATTTGTATAAATACTTTTTAGGTTATTTTTTATTATAAGAAGTTAGAGACAAGTCAGATTTGGCGGAAAACAATTATTGTTGATTTTCTACTCAAGTTTTGGGATTATTGAGAACAACTTTTGGAGATTTTCTTGATTTGATTTTCTCGTTGTTCTTGAATTGTTCTTCCTTAATTCTTACAATAATCAAGTGGGTTTTCTTCCACTCTTCTTTGTAAGTTCTGAATTATGTGTTTGTCTATGAATGTAATTCTCTTACAATCATGAAAGGCTAAAACCTCCAACTAGGGTTATGGGAACCATGGTGAATTAACGAACTAGGATTGCACAAACTGATTCTAAACCAATCCTAAACTCTTGTATTGTATTCTCTTCATCTTTAACGGTTCTTAACGGAGCGCAACATTAGGACTTGCCCGAATTCTTTACTTGCTTGAATCTAGAGAAGTAGAGTTTAGGAAAACAGAATTACAACAAAGCCTTGATCTTTATGGGTCATTGTATGACATTAGCTGCGGTTGCAGGATAGTTAATTTGGAAAAAATTGATAATGATTGAAGTGAAATCACTCATGAGACCTAATTTTGTGATTGAGTATAGTCATCCAATAGGGACGAACCAGTCGTTTGGAAGAACCCTAGTTATCAGTTCTACAAGTAAGCATTGGGGAAAGTAAAACTCGACGTAGTTATGAATCCATGGGGAGAACTTATTCTAGTTATTTGCATAAACTTGATAAGCAATAATAAATTCTCACCATTTTTACGTATATGCTTTTACAAAACCCCCCTTTAGGAGATAACAATCTTAAAAGCTTAAATACTAGCGCTATTCTATATCTTCACCATATTCCTTATGGGATCGACCCCAACCTTTGTTCGGTTTTATATTGAAAATGTCCATGTCATACTTTTACAGGAGTAGATTTGAGCTTTATCAACTAGTGCTCTATATTTGGTACACAGTTTGGCTCAAGCTGGATTTTGTGGGTGCAAATGCTTCGGGGAATTCCGATTATGTCAGCAATGGTCCAACTAATTGCCTTTTTGTTTCTTCTCAATACTGAAACCAGGGCCTTCACTTTCCATACAATATTTGCAGCAATAATTATGGTCAAGGTGTTGTTCTCCCCCAAAAATGCATATTACATATTTGGAGGTAGAGCTTTAAGCTCCAAAATTGGTGGTATCTCAACTGATGGTTTTGCTGGAGGAGTTGCACGGTTCTTTAAGTCAAGGTCCAACTTCATTAACATAAAGTTGTAGGACCCCATTCCCTCTAGGATATTGACCATCTCCGCGTACCCCTAGACATCAATCCCATCATAATTTATTAGGACAGCTACCAGTGTCTCAACACTCATCCGTTCCTCTAGAGGCACTAGCAGCCTCTTATCTTCCATCATGGTGCTCATGGATGTCATTCTTGCATTAGGGTTTCCTTGCTGTAGCCTGAATAGAAAAAAATGAAAAAAATGTAAACGAGGAAATAATGACTAAAAGATAAACACGAGCAATTAATCTAATTCTAAGACGTATTCTCCGGCAACAACACCATTTTTGACAATGCTCAAATCACACTCCTGTAAAAGTATGATGTGGACGTTGTCAATAAAGAATCCACTAAGGTTGGGGTCGATCCCACAGGGAATATAGTCAAGATGTAGAATAATGCTAAGTATTTATGCTTTTAGTTCTTGTCACGACCCGAGCTGGGACCCTAGATCGAGACACAAAACCTAGAACCACGAATGGCCCCAAGTCGACCCATTGCATGAACATGCTGACTAAAGAACATACATCAAGCGAAATCTGATACTAGAACATGGATAAGCGAAAATATGAATAACATAAAAATCATAAATTCGAGTCTATTCCCAACAAAGCTAAAAATCTACATATTTGTCTGATAAGCCTCTAACATGTCTGATGAGCTAATGGGATAATATCCCCAACTAGCTCGCTAAGGTCTAAAACTGAAAATAACATAACTCAACACTAAACTAAAGGTCCTCAAAAGATAAGGACTCACCAATGATAGGAACTAGGCTAAATTGTGGGAGCTGGACTAATGGCGGAACTAGGTCTGATCGTCCAAACCTATATCATGAAACGATATAGCATAGAGTATGCGGTCAGTACTTGAAAAATGCTGAGTATGCAAGGTATGTAAAACATGCTAAAGAAGTATTAACTGAAATCATGCTTATAAACATAAATCATAAGATCATGAGAGTAAGGACTGCATGTTGAAACATGAATCTGAAACATGCATAATCATAAACTAAATATCATGTCTGAATAGAATGACCCAAAGCTAAAATAGAAATCATATGACTTTTCATAGCTGAAATCACAAGTAAAAACTCGTAAACTGATCATTGGGTCAAACCTGTTGTAGAACATAATATTATAAGCCATGAACATGAATAACTGAAATCATGAGGAATAATGGGAGACTTGTCATAACTGACACTATCACGATAGAGCTTACGTGATGCCCCAACTATTACACTCAAGTAGGCAGAGCCATCCAAAACCTTGTTAGGGCTAAGGATGCTACCATGATATCAATATCAAGCTGAAGGCCCCTTATGGTTGGGGAAAACTCTCTTGAGAGGCCCCAAATAAATATATATAAACCTATGTTGGCTTGTAGTTCTGATACTGGGGAACCTTGGAACCCTAATCCTACTCGGTGCTAGACACTTCTCCCAAAAACATGCACAGTGCTCCCATTATTTTTCAACAAAGTTGAAAAAATAATCACATGCATAGTCTGATATCTGAATATAGGGAGTCTTGACTCCAAAACATATCATAAGCTGGTGTTATTAGCCTTGACTAAATCATGAAAATATACTTAACATTTATGGGCTTGTCCAAATCTTAAAATCATGCATACTTGAAATATACTTCATAAGTCAAAATCATACTTTCATACATGGGTAATTTGTAAATAATCATTCATGCTAGATATCTCATCATAGTTGAAATCATGAATCATAAACTTAGCTTTTCATGAATCCTTCATAATAGGGCATAGTTTCTCTAAAACTTGAAATCATGAATTTATAATCAAAATAGCTATAAAATTTTTCCATGAATCTTAAAACATACTTTGAAACACGAAGGGGGTTGACCCATAAAAAAATCATATAGAATTTCATAAAAATTGGTTTAAACACTATAAGATAATACACTTGAATTAGAACTTGAATTCATATACTTGAAGAGAAATTTGGGCATGAGAGTGAAAGGAAACTCTCATTTATAAACCTACATACCTGGGTAAACTGATTCTCAACTTAACTTTAAAATCCCAAGACAATTGGGAAAGAAATTGAGAGAATTCTAGATTGATCTTCCAAGAGAATTTAAAGCTATGCATGCATGGGAGAGCCTAGTGACTTAGGATAGACTAAAACCTCTTAAAACCCTCCTTCCAGATCTTAAAAAGACATAGTTTAGGACTTTGAATTTGTGAAAATGCCCTTAATGAATTTTCAGGAAAACTGTTCTATCAGCTATTACCACTCGTACCATGTAATAGGAGTCATATACTCCTCCTATGACTCGTGGTATCCTCTTGTATTAAACAAGTCCAAAAACCTCAAATCCTCAAAATATTTCCACGAATTCTACTATGACCAGTAACAGGCTATCACGAGTCGTACCAACACTCGTACAATGCAATACCCCAGAAACCCTAATATTAGACTCAGGAGTTGAAATAGAGAAAATAGGAGTTTCTGTACCAGGTCATAGGATGACTCGTCCTATGACCCGTCAGGATGACCACGAGTCGTTAGGTGACTCGTGGTGAGGTGTATGACTTAAGTTGGAAATTCATGTTTCTAGGTCACCACGGGCATGACCACGAGTCATGGTCAGCCCCACGACTCATTAAGTAAGCCATGGTTAAGGTTGGTTGAAGGAAGAGGAATTTTGGGTAGTGAAGGTAATGAGAGGTGACCACGAGTCATTGTCACCAGTAATGATTCATTAGGTCCCCCGTGAAGAGCCTCAGGTGAAAGGTTGGCAGTGTACTTAATGACTTCTGACCATGAGTCATGGTCCATGGCGATGACCCGTCAGTCCCTCATTGGGACTGGCAATCTATTTTTTCATGCGAGTTTATTAAGGACTTTTCCATAATTCATATGATCCTAAGGCTTAAATTATGTCGTTTTAAGCTTTGAATAGTGTGTTTCAAGAAGGGTAAGTTCATTCTAAGCTATTCCTCATTCATGCATGCAGGCTTAGGAGTCTAGAGAGGTGATCAAACTTAATTTCTTCCAAGTTCTTCCTCAATTATTCCTTTGCCAATTAGAAAAGTTGTAGAATTAGATTCTCTCAGGTATGTAGGGTTATGAATGGGTGAAATTGTTCACACCCATTCTCAATCCCTCTCTAATTCATGAAAATCTGCTGATGATTCTATGGGGTTTTAACCAAATGCATGAATGCACTAAGTTTCTACCATGGGTATGATTTAAGCATGTTGCTATTGTTGAATTATGATTCATGGGAAAGTTTTATAATGTTTTCAACTATAAATCATGTTTTCAAGTTTTATAAATTATGATGTCCATCCATGAAAGTTCATGAAAGTTGAGATCTATGATGTATGTTCAAGTATGATGAGATATTTATG